>MU734630.1:59136-166414 GCA_026770625.1 Nicotiana glauca
AATATATATATATATATATATATATATATATATATATATATACTTTTGCGGCGTGCAGCGCAATGCATATAAGTATTGTTGCGACGTGCAGCCCGATCCATAATATAAACCCTCACATCCAGGCCCTCAGCCTCATATCACTCAGTATATCCTCACATCTGGCCCTCGGACACACTCAGTGTATCCTCACATCTGGCCCTCGACCACACTCAGTCAGAATATCATCATAAGCCCCTCGGGCATTAGTAAAGCAGTAGTGTTCAGCCGAAATTATCATTTACAATATTATTTAAGACTCAAATCTAAGTAAAAGTGGTTGAGTTGTAAAGTAGTAGAGAAACAGTATGACTGAGTTCAAGTAATAAGTCAAAATAGTAAGAACACAGTGATAATAATCCCCCAAGAAATCAAATAGTTGGCACAAAGCCCAAATATGGCAATCAGCCCAATCATGACGATAACAAGTAAATTTCAGTCAAATACACAGTAAATTCATCAATCGGGACGGACCAAGTCACAATCCCCAACGGTGCTCTACCCCACGCCCACTATCCGGCGTGCAAGTCACCTAAATATAGCACTACGTTGTGCGATCCGGGGTTTCAAACCCCTCAGGATGTCATTTACAGTCATTACTCACCTCGAACAGGCGAAATCTCTAGTTTGCGATGCCTTTGCCCCTCAAACCGGTATCCACGCTCGTCGAATCTATCCAACATCAGAGCGAATACATCACAATATGCCAATGGGACAATACCCAATCGAAAACTATCGAAAAATAGCAAAAAACCCGAAATTAGCAAAACCTGAGCTCCGGGCCCACTTCTCGGAAATCAGAAAATTTAACATCAATGAATTCCTCATCTTCTCACGAGTTCATACATACCAAGAACTCTCAATTTCGAGCTCAAATTACCCATCAAATCCCAATTTGAAATATCAAAAACTCAAGCCCTAGTTCATCATTTTAGGCTTAATTTACATGAATTTCTAGGTTAATTTCATATAATAATTATATTTTTAACTCATAAAACTTACCTCCAGTCAATCCCATTGAAAACCCTCTTGAATTGCTCTAAAAAAGCTCTCAAGATGTTCAACAATGGAGGAAAATAACTTAGGCTCGCGGATGAAATATCATTAAAACCATTCTGCCCAGATCTCATTTCCGCTTCTGTGATTCCCTTACCGCTTCTGCGGTACATCTCCCGCTTTTGCGGAATTAACTAAAATGCCCAGGACCGCTTCTACGGTCGAATCTCGATTCTGCGGACCCCCTTATGAGGTCACTTATTCGCTCCTACAGAACTCCTCTAAAGCATGCGGACCGCTGCTTCGGTCATATGTCTGCACGCATACAGCACCTGCGGAAATAATACGCTTCTGCTGAAATCCTTCAATTGGCCAACTTTCGCACCTGCAACCCATACATCACATCTGCGGAACCGCATCTACGGCCCTTTTTCTGCAGATGCAGAAATATCAAGTACCAGAAAACCAGGAATCTCATAAGTCCAAAATTCATCCCGATGACCATCCGAAATCACCTCGAGGCCCCCGGGACCTCAATCAAAAGTACCAACACATCTTAAAATATTATTCAAACTTGCTCCAATCATCAAAACACTTCAACTAATACCAAAATCATCAAATTACATCGAATTCAAGCCTATGTTTTTCAAAAACTTCCGAAACACGCATTCGATCAAAAATCCAACCAAATCACCTCCAAATAACCTGAAATTTTGCACACACATCCAAAATCACACAACGAAGCTACAAAAACTCTCGGAATCCCATTCCGACCCTCGAATCAAAATCTCACCTATCAACTGGAATCCGCTAAAATACTAACTTCGCCAATTGAAGCCTAATTCTATATCGGACCTCCAAATTCAATTCCGGTCACACTGCTAAGTCACAAATCATCTCCCGAAGCTAATCGAAACACCGAAAATTACATCCGAGCCCTCTAACTCATAAGTCAACATCCGGTTGACTTTTCCAATATAAACCTTCCTTAAAGAGAATAAGTATCTCATTTCTATCAAAAACCAATCCAATTCAACCCGCTCACCCAAGACTCTTATAATGAAACATAAGGAAGCAGAAAATAGGAAAAACGGGCGATAACTCACGTGACGACGGGCCGAGTCGTCACAAAAGAACAATAGCCTTTTTTGCAAAGTATAAATAGAAATCCTGTTAATTTGATTTGTTACAAAATCGACCATATATAAAATTTAAAAGCATATTACTCAAAGTTTTAAAAAGAAAAGATATTACGCACTAAAAACTAAGATTAGAAGAAAATTAAGTAGATAATTTTGTATTCTTTTTAAAATGTGTAAACATTTCGTAGCACCCAAAGTAAGTTTACTTTATGGAGAAATGTCATTTTCTTTTAAATTTTAGGTTGCAAAAACACTACTATCAATTTTCCAAAATCATTATTTAAGAAACACAAACATATTTTTGTCCTAGATTTGTAAAATGACTAGAGACCTAATTTCATTACTTTCAATTTTTTGGGATATTGATTGACCCGTTTTTTTTTTTTTTTTGACAAAGAGCAAAATTGTAGTTTAGGGGCAAAATTTCTCCTTTTTCTATTTGAGCGGAATTGAATGGAGTTGGAATATTTCATGGATAAAATTTTGTCATGACCCCAACCCCGATCGTGATGGCGCCCAGCACACTGCTAGGCAAAGCTCGGCCAATTTAACAACCTTAACCATTTCTAAACAGTTCATAATGATTAACACAAATAAATTATTAAGTCATAATACTGGAAATCTGAGATAGAGTTAAAACATGCGGAATCCCAATTAATAATACTACTACATAGCCCGAAGAATCCGGTGTCACAAGTTTGAGCCTCTAATACATGAGTGTCAACCTACTACATATCGTTCTAAAGAAGTACGGAATAAAGCAATAAGATAAAGGGAAAATCAGGACTGTGAACGTCATGCAGCTACCTTGATGCTCCCGGATATGTGCTGCCCAGCTGGAAGTCATCAACAGTCTTAGATGCACCTTGATCTGCATGCAAGGTGCAGGGAGTAATGTGAGTACTCCGACCCAGTGAGTAATAAACATAAATAAAGGCTGAGGATAAGAAATCCTGGATAGACACATTGTAATCTATAAATACAGTATTTTAAACCAAGTAGTATAAAATCAGTAAACCAGTGAAAACAAGATACGGAAATGCTGCAACAGATAAATTAATAAATAATAGTCAAATAAAAAATGCAACACATAGTACGGTACTCTCTAGTACCCGCTGCGGCATGTAGCCTGCTCAATTTATTTATCGTTGACGGCGCTCACTGGGGTTGTGCTGACTCCGAGAGGGGCTCTTTACGGCCCAAACACAATATCAAGCCATCTCGTGGCATCAACTAGGCCCTTGGCCTCATATCAATATCAATATAATACTACTGCGGTGCGCATCCCGATCCCATACTCAGTCCAGAATCACATAAGCCCTAGGCAATAATAAAAAAGTAGTTCTCAGCCCAAAATATCGTTAGAAATATCATTTAGGTTTCAAATATGAGTAAAAATGGTTGAGTTTGCAAAATAGGCTTTTTAACAATAGGGATGAGTCCATGTATTATGTCAGAATAATGAGGAAACATAAATAACAACCCTTGAAGGGTCCAAACTGTCGGCACGAAGCCATAATATGACAATTTATCCAAATAATGATGATATCAAGTAAGTTTCAATCAAATACACGGTAAAAACATCACTCAGGACGGACCAAGTCATAATCCTCAATAGTAACGATCTCGCGCTCATCATCAAGCACGTGTCTCACCTCAATATAGCATTACGATGTGCAAATCCGGTGTTTTAAACCCTCGGGATGTCATTTACATTCATTACTCACCTCAAGCTGGCCAAAACTCTAGCTCACTATGCCTTTGTCTTTCAAATTGGCCTTCTCGCACGTCGAATCTGACCAAAACCACAACGAATACATCACAATAGGCCAAAGGAACAATACCCAATCAAAAAACAATCAAAAAATATTAAAAATTCCGAAATTGGCAAAACCCGAGCCCCGAGCCCACTTCTCGAAACTCAAAAATTTTAACATCTACGGGTTTCTTGTCTCGCCACGAGTCTATACATATAAATAACACCAAAATCGGAGTCCAAATGACCCCTCAAATCCCAATTTTTTTACTCTCTTAAGTTCAAGCCCTAAAACGTCATTTTCTCCATTAATTTCTTAAGTTTTATGTCCTAATCCATGTAATAGCACCATAGAATCATGTTTTGGGTCAAAAAATCCATACCTTATCGAAGCTCCTCAAAAACCCTCTTCAAAATCGCCCACAATTCTCCAAGTCCGAAGTTAGAAATGAGAAACCTTCAAAATTAGCGAAGATGAACTTAAATATTTCTGCCTAGGCAAAATTGCTTCTGCGGTAAAAATCCCGCTTCCGCGGTAACGCTTCTACGGCCAAGGTTTCGCGTCTGCTGAAATTACTAAAACCCAAGGTATCGCTTCTGCGACCGTAATTCCACATCTGCGGCTTCGCATCTGTGGCTCCTCGTCCGCTTCTGCAAAAACAACTTCAAGCCCAAAACTTGCACCTGCGGCTCCCCTTTCGCATCTGCGACTCCGCTTCTGCAGCTTCCTCCTTGCTCCTGCGATACCACTTCTACGGTCCCAATTCCGCAGAAGTGAAAATACCAGAAGCAGCAGCAAATTCTAAATTGCACAAGTCCAAAACTTCCCGTTAACCATCCGAAATCGCCTCGAGGCCCCCCGGGACCTCAACCAAAAGCACCAACACATCCTATAACATCATTCAAACTTGTTCCAATCATCAAAACACCTCTAACAACAACAACAAAACCATCAAATTACATCGAATTCAAGCCTAAGTTCTTCTAAAACATCCGATACACGCATTCGATCAAAAACCCAACCAAATCACCTCCGAATGACCTGAAAATTTTGCGCGCACATCCCAAATCACCTAACAAAGTTACTGCAACTCTCGAAATTCCATTCCGACTCTCGGATAAAAATCTCGCCTAACAACCGAAATTCGCCAAAATACTAACTTCGCCAATTCAAGCCTAATCCTACACCGGACCTCCAAAACCACTTCCGATCACACTCCGAAGTCACAAATCATCCCCCGAAGCTAACCGAACCACCAGAAATCACATTCGAGCCCTCTAACACTTAAGTCAACATCCGTTTGACTTTTTTAAACTAAGTCTTCCTTAAAGAGACTAAGTGTCTCATTTCCTTCAAAAATAAATCCAAACCAACTCGATCGTGCAAGACACTGATAATGAAGCATAGAGAAGCAGAAAATAGGGGAAACGGGGCGGTAACTCATGAGACGACAGGTCGGGTCATCATATCCTCCTCAACTTAAATAAACGCTCATCCTCGAGCGAGTCAAGAAACACACCTGAAGCCTCAAACAGGTGGGGATATCTGCTCTGCATCTCCCGCTCGGTCTCCCAGGTAGCCTCCTTCAAGGGTCGACCTCTCCACTGCACCTTCACTGAAGCTACATCCTTTGATCTCAATTTCCGAACCTGACACTCCAAAATAGCTGCTGGTTCTACGTCATAAGTCAAATCACCCCTAACTGAACCGTACTGAAATACAGAACATAGGACGGGCCCCCAATATACTACCGGAGCATCGAAACATGGAAAACCGGATGCACACTCAACAAGCTGGGTGGCAGGGCAAGCTCATAAGCCACCTCCCTAATCCTCCTAAGTACCTCAAAAGGCCCAATAAATAGCGAACTCAACTTTCCTTTCTTTCCAAATCTCATAACACCCTTCGTGGGAGAAACCTTCAACAGGACCTTCTCACCAACCATATAGGATACATCTCGAATCTTCCGGTTCGCATAGTTATTCTGCCTCGACTGCGCCGTACGGAGTCTCTCCTGAATTACCTTCATTTTATCCAAAGCACCCTAAAGATAATCTGTCCCCAATAGTCTAGCCTCGCCGGGCTAAAACCAACTAACTAGAGATCTACACCATCTCCCATACAAAGCCTTATATGGTGCTATCTGAATGCTGGACTGATAGCTGTTGTTGTAGGCAAACTCTGCAAGCGGTAGAAACTGATCCCATGACACTCCGAAATCAATAACACAGGCGCATAACATATCCTCTAATATCTAAATGGTGCGCTCGGACTGCACATCCGTTTGAGGGTGAAAAGCTGTGCTCAACTGCATCTAAGTGCCCAACTCTCGCTGAACCGACTTCCAAAACTGATAAGTAAACTGAGTGCCCCGATCTGATATGACGGAAACTGGGACACTATGCAATCGAATAATATCCCGAATATATAACTCTGCCAGCCGCTCTGAAGATTAAGTAGTACAAACAGGAATGAAGTGCGCGGACTTGGTCAGCCTGTCTACAAACACCCTAATAGCATCGAATTTCTTCAAAGTCCGTGGGAGTCCGGTAACAAAATCCATAGTGATCCTCTCTCACTTCCACTCGGGAATAACCATCTGCTGGTGCTCATAGTTCACCTGCTGACGATTGAGACACCGAGCTACAAACTCCACAATATCTTTCTTCATCCTCCGCCACCAATAGTGCTATATAAGATCCTGATACATCTTCGTGGCACCCGAATGAATGGAATACTTCAAGCTCTGGGCCTCCTCTAATATCATCTCCCGAAGCCCATCCATATTGGTCACGCAAATCCGCCCCTACATCCTCAACACATCATCATCATCATGCTGAACTTTGTCCATAAGGACAAGCAAATGCGGATCATCATATTGGCACTCTCTGATGTGGTCATATAAAGAAAACCGAGAAACCACACAAGCCAATACCCGACTGGGATCCAAAAGATCTAATCTCACAAACCCATTGGCCAAGGCTCAACATCAACTGCAAATGAACTCTCCTCAACTGGAATGTACGCCAAGCTTCCCATACTCACTGCCTTACAGCTCAAAGCATCGGCCACTACATTGTCCTTTCCCGTATGATACAGAATGGTAATATCATAATCCTTAAGCAACTCTAGCCACCTCCGCTGCCTCAGATTGGGGTCCTTTTTCTTGATCAAACACTGAATATTGCAATGATCAGTGAATACCTCACAAGATACGCCATATAAGTAATGCCTCCAAATCTTTAATGTATGAACTATAGCAGCCAACTCCAAATCATGAACAGGGTAGTTCTTCTCGTGGGGCTTCAACTGATGAGAAGTATAAGCAATAACTCTACCCCCTGCATCAATACACAGTCAATCCCAACTCTCGAAGCATCACAATACACTATATAAGAACCTAAGGCTGATAGCAAAACCAATACTGGAGTTATGGTCAAAGCTGTATTGAGCTTCTGAAACCTATCCTCACACTCGTCTGACCATACAAATAGAGCACCCTTCTGAGTTAACTTGGTCAAGGGCGATGCAATAGAGGAAAAACCTTGAGCAAACTGGCAATAATAACCCACTAAACAGAGGAAGCTACGAATCTCTATGGCTGAGGACAGGCTAGTCCAACTCTGCATCGCCTTTATCTTCTTCGGGTCAACTTGAATGCCCTCGTTGGACACCACGTGTCCCAAGAAAGCCACTAAACCAAGCCAAAACTCACACTTAGAGAACTTTGCATAAAGCCTCTCCTCCCTTAATCTCTGCAATACCACTCGCAAATGCACCGCGTGCTCCTCCTGACTACGCGAGTATACCAAGATATCATCAATGAACATGATAATAAACGAATCCAGATAAGGCCGAAATACACTGTTCATCAAATGCATCCATGTCGCTGGGGCATTGGTCAGCCCGAAAGACATGACAAGAAACTCATAGTGACAATCTAGTCCTGAAAGTAGTCTTATGAATATATGAATCCCTGATCTTCAAATGGTGATAACCCGAACGGAGATCAATCTTGGAAAACACCCTCGCTCCCTGAAGCTGGCCAAATAAATCATCAATGCGAGGCAAGGGATACTTGTTCTTCACTGTCACATTGTTCAATTGCTTGTAGTCAAATCTCATTCTCATTGTGCTGTCCTTCTTCTTCACAAACAGAACCAGCGCACCCCATAGTGACACGATCGGCCGAATGAACACCTTATCTAAGAGTTCTTGAAGTTGCTCCTTCAATTATTTCAACTCCACTTGTGCCATACGATATGGAGGAATGGAAATGGGCTGAGTGCCCAGCACCAGATCAATACCAAAATCAATATCCCTGTCCGGTGGCATGCCCGGCAGGTCTGCAGGAAATACATTGAGAAAATCCTTCACAACTAGAACAAAATCAATTCTAGGAGTCTCAGCTCCAACATCCCTCACAAATGACAAATAGTAAAGACAACCCTTCCCAACCATACGCTGGGCCTTCAAGAAAGAAATAACTCTACCAGGGGCATAGTTAGTCACACCTCGCCACTAGATTTGCGGTACACCCGGCATGGCCAAAGTGACTGTCTTAGCATGACAATCTAGAATAGCATGACACGGAGATAGCCAATCCATGCCCAAAATAACATCAAAGTCCACCATTCTCAATAGCAATAGATTAACTCGGGTCTGCAGACCCCCAATAATCATAACACACGATCGGTATACACAGTCCACAACTACAGTATCGCCCACTGGGGTAGACACATGAATAGGTAAAGCAAGAGACTCCCTGGGCATACCCAACTAAGGAGCAAAATATGAAGACACGTATGAATAGGTGGAACCGGGATCAAATAATACAGAGACATCTTTGTGGCAGACTGAAACAATACCTGTAATGATAGCATCTGAAGCAATGGCATCTGTCCTGCCTGGCATAGCAAAAAAATAAGCCTGGCCACCGCCTGATCGACCTCCACTACTGGGGCGACCCCTGGCTGTATGACCTCCACCCCTGGCTGACTGGGCGGGTGGTGAACTAACTAGCGGAGAAGTCGATGGATGGTCCCTCTAGTGAGACTGACCACCACAAAGTCGAGGGAACTGCCTCCTCATATGCCCAAACTCTTTGCCTTATAACAACTACCCGATGCTGGAGATGGGGACTGAAGGGAACCCCTCGCACCGCAGTGACTAGCAGATGCACTAGGCATAAAAGAACCCTAAGCTGATGGGGCATGAGATGAACTTTGAGCTGGGAGGGCGCTGAGTGAAGACTGGCCCTGCTGAGACCCATGATGACCACGGCCTGAAGATTCCCCACAATACTCTGGACGGGCCAACTGAGCAGGCTTCAAAGAACATCCCCTCCCATGCTCCAAAATGGGCCCTAGTCGGAGTACCACCGAAACTGCCCGATCCTCTAGGCCTCTTGGCCTCCCTCTTATCTCCCTCTCTACGGCGAACTGACTCTATCTCACGAGTGATATCCACCACCTCCTCAAATGTAGCACCCAATACTCTCTCTCTATTCATCAGAATACGGAGCTGGTAGTTAAGACCATCCACAAATCTCCTAATCCTCTCACGATCAGACGGAATCATCCAAATAGCGTGACGGGCCAACCGTGAAAACCTCATCTCCTGCTAAGTCAAGGTCATATCCCCCTGCGTCAACCACTCAAATGGCCTACGCAGCTCCTCTCTGTGGGACTGAGGTACATACTTTTCCAGGAATATAGCGGAGAACTGCTTCCAAGAAAGGGGTGTTGCACCAACAGGCCTACACCTCTCAAAATCCTCCCACCAAGTAAAAGCAGCCCCCGAGAACTGGAAGGTAGTAAATGCAACACCAATCGACTCAAGAATCCCTGTTGTACGGAGCATACACGAACACTTGTCAAGAAAACCCTGGGCATCCTCGCCCTAAGCACCACTGAATGTCGGAGGCTGGAGTCTACCAAACCTCTCAAGACAACACCGATCATCATATGGCATAGCTGGGACCACGAAGTCCTAAATTGGTGCATCCGGCTTAGCTAGAGGTACTCCCGGCGTCTAAAATCCCTACACTACCTACTCAGGTGTGCGAGCAGCGGGGTTCTGATTGCCTCCCCCGACTAGTGAAGTAGCTGCTGGTGTGGTGGCTAAAACTGAATGAACTAGACAAGTGCAAATCGATAAGATCTGTTCCAAGGCCTCCTGAAGACCCAGAATCACGATAGGCACAGCTGGTGCCTGAACAGGTGCTGCTGGAGTGTCCACATTTGGAGCCTGATCCTGAACTGGGGCAACTGGTGGATCAGCAGGTGCTACCCTGGCCGCTCTTCCTCTGCCTCGACCATGACCGCGTCCACGGCCTCTGGTGGCCTCAATGGGTGGTAATGTTGGTTGTCCGCCTCGTCCGGTAGCGCGAGTCCTCACCATCTGTGAGAGAATAGAATAAATAGACATTTCAGTACTCGAATCAACAAGTTCGCACGATAAGAATTCCAAGAAGATGAAGTCTTCGTAAAGGTTCTGGAGCCTCTCGAGGATAAATACAGACGTCTCCGTACTGATCCACGGGACTCTACTAAACTGGCACATGACTCGCGAGACCAAGTAACCTAGACTCTGATACTAACTTGTCACAACCCCAACCCCGATCGTGATGGCGCCTAGAACACTAATATGAAAGCCCGACCAATTTAACAACCATAACCATTTCTATACAGTTCATAATTAATTAACACAGAAAAATTACTAAGTCATAATACTAGAAATCTGATATAGAGTTAAAACATGCGGAATCCCGATTAACAATACTACTACATAGCCCAAAGAATCCGGTGTCACAAGTCTGAGCCTCTAATACATGAGTGTCAACCTACTACATATCGTTACAAAGAAGTACGAAATAAAGAAATAAGATAAAGGGAAGATCAGGACTGCGGACGTCATGCAGCTACCTTGATGCTCTTGGATATGTGTTGTCCAGCTGGAAGTCCTCAACAGTCTTAGATACATCTAGATCTGCACGTAAAGTGTAGGGAGTAATGTGTGTACTCCGACCCAGTGAGTAATAAACATAAATAAAGGCTGAGAATAAGAAATCTTGGATAGATACATTGTAATCTATAAATACAACAATTTAAACCAGCTAGTATAAAATCAGTAAACCAGTAAAAACAAATTATGGAAATGCTATAACAGATAAATAAATAAATGACAGTCAAATAAGAAATGCAACACATAGTACGGTACTCTCTAGTACCCGATGCGGCGTGCAGCCCGCTCCATTTATTTATCGTCGATGGTGCTTACTGGGGGTGTGCAGACTCCAAGAGGGGCCCCTTACGGACCAAGCGCAATATCAAGCCATCTCGTTGTATCAACTAGGCCCTCGGCCTTATATCAATATCAATATAATACTACTGCAGCGCGCAGCCCGATCTCATACTCAGTCCAGAATCACATAAGCCCTCGACAATAATAAAATAGTAGTTCTCAGCCCAAAACATCGTTAGAAATATCATTTAAGTTTCAAAATCTAAGTAAAAGTGTCTGAGTTTGCAAAATAATTTTTTTAACAATAAGGCTGAGTCCAAGTACTATGTCAAAATAGTGAGGAACAGAAATAACAACCCTTGAAGGGTCCAAACCATTGGCACGAAGCCCAAATATGACAATTTATCCAAATAATGATTGTATCAAGTAAGTTTCAATCAAATACACAGTAAAAACATCACTCGGGGTGGACCAGGTCAAAATCTCCAATAGTAACGACCCCGCGCTCATCATCAAGCTCGTGTCTCACCTCAATATAGCACTACGATGTGCAAATCCGGGGTTTTAAACCCTCAGGACATCATTTACATTCATTACTCACCTCAGTCCGGCCAAAACTCTAGCTCGATATGCCCTCGCCTCTCAAATCGGCCTCCTCGCACGACGAATCTAACCAAAACCACAAGAATACGTCACAATAGGCCAAAGGAACAATACCCAATCGAAAACATAAAAAATCCTAAAATTGGCAAAACCCAAGCCCCGGTCCCAATTCTAAAAACTAAGAAATTTTCACATCTATGGGTTCCTTATCTCGCCACGAGTCTATACATATAAAGAACACCAAAATCGGAGTCCAAATGACCCCTCAAATCCCATTTTTTTTGCTCTCTCAAGTTCAAGCCCTAAACCACCATTTTTGTCCATTAATTTCTTAAGTTTTCAGTCCTAATCCGTGTAATAGCACCATAGAATCGTGTTTTGGGTCCATAAATCCATACCTTATCGAAGCTCCTCTAAAACCCTCTTCAAAATCACCCACAATCCTCCAAGTTCGAAGTTAGAAATGACAAACCTTTCAAAATTCGTGAAGATGAACTTAAATATTTCTATCCAGGAAAAACCGCTTCTGCGGTAAAAATCACGCTTCCACGGTAACCACTTCTGCGGACAAGGTTCCACTTCTGCAGAAATTACTAAAACCCAAGGATCGCTTTTGCGACCAAAATTCCGCATCTGCGGCTTCGCAGATGCAGCTCCTCGTCCGCTTCTGCAAAAATAGCTTTAACCCCAAAAATCGCACATGCGGCTCCCCTTTCGCACCTGTGACTCCACTTCTGCGACTTCCTCCTTGCTCTTGTGATACTGCTTGTGCGGTCCAAATTCCGCAGAAGCAGCAGCAAATTCTGAATTGCACAAGTCAACAACTTCCCGTTAACCATCCGAAATCACCCCAAGGCCCCCCGGGACCTCAACTAAAAGCACCAACACATCCTATAACATCATTCGAACTTGTTCCAATCATCTAAACACCTGAAACAACACCAAAACCATCAAATTACATCTAATTCAAGCCTAAGTTTTTCTAAAACTTCCGAAACACACATTCGATTAAAAACCCAACCAAGTCACCTCCGAATGACCTAAATTTTTTCACACATATCCCAAATCACCTAACGAAGCTACTGCAACTCTCGGAATTCTATTTTGACCCTCAGATAAAAATCTTTCCTAACAACCGGAATTCACCAAAATACTAACTTCGCCAATTCAAGCCTAATCCTACACCGAACCTCCAAAGGCACTTCCGATCACACTCCTAAGTAACAAATCATCCCCCAAGCTAACCGAACTATCAAAAATCACATCCGATCCCTCTAACACATAAGCTAACATCCGGTTGACTTTTCTAAATTAAGCCTTCCTTAAAGAGACTAAGTGTCTCGTTTCCTTCAAAAATCAATCCAAACCAACTGATCGCTCAAGACACTGATAATAAAGCATAAAGAAGCAAAAAATTGGGGAAACGGGGTGGTAACTCATGAGATGACGGGTCAGGTTGTCACAAATTCGCTTTTTTCCTTAAAAAATCATGACTAGAGACTACAGAAGATGATTAAAAAATTGGGGGCTGTAATGGCGGGAAGAAGAAGATGTAACCTTTGTGGTTGACTGCTCAATACTGATAGAGGATGATATTGTAAGCAACACAAGAGGTTATAGAAGCATGTTAGAGTTGTCCTCCCTGATATATAATATATTGTTCCCTCAGTGTGTTTTATTTTTGAAATAAAAAATCTTTTGCACTTTGCCCGGCTACATTGAGAATTGAAGTAATATTGAGAAGCACTCTTGCCCCTTTGGACAGGAGCAAACCCTATAATTGAAAGCTAATTTGGCATAAAAAGTGCAGTTATAAACCAAGTCTGATTAAAAAATATTGAAGATTTAACCATAATTTGATATAAATCAGAATTGTTGTTGATACATTGATGCAATGTAACAAAATCTAGCGAGAATATTCAATCTAGGAGCTGGAAACTTGAAGAACATGATGTCTATTTCAGGCATTAACCAGAAAATAGCTCAATGAAGAAGAAATTAGAAAGATTAGAATTGTATTATCTTCCAAAATTAAATCATCAAATGCATGTATATCAACTATATATGCTCAGCTGAAGATTCTAGAAGTAATTATTAACTAACAACTTGTAACTAACTCTAACCAACTGTAACTAACATAACTGACTATTGCCACGTCACCCGCCAACTCAGCTTCACTATTACTGCTCACTGCTCGATCTATTCTTTTTAATTGCTTGATTCTGCTTAACTTGTATCAATCTTAACAACTTGTATCAATACCTTCCCCGAATTAAAATCCTTGTCCTCAAGGATTGAAGGAGGGGAACCTTGTCTTTAGCTCTTGAAGATACTCCCAAGTGGAATGATTAGTATCAAGGCCTGCTCATTTGACCTTAGCTTGACATGCAACTTTTTACCATGTTTGACTAATCTCTTTTTTAGGATGGATTCTGGTTGAGGAAGTAGGGACTAGACAAATGGAGTATATGTGGGTGGTTGATGATGTTAGGCACACTTTTTTAATTGAGAAACATCAAAGGTTGGATGGATAAGGACATCAGCATGCATGAGTAATTTTTAAGCTATTGAGCAAACCTTTACTGCAACCGGAGAAGGTCCATAATACTTAGCAGCCGGTTTGTTAAAAGGCCTTGTAGCCACTAAAATTTGTCTGTAAGGCTACAGCTTTAGATGAACCCAATCTCCTACTTCAAACGATCTCTCAGACCTGTGTTGGTTGACAATATCCTTCATCCTTTGTTGAGCTGTAGACAAGTGGAACTTCAACAACTGTGCTATGACTTCTCTTGCTTCAAGAGATCTATCAACCATCTCAACATTTGTATCTCCACTCAAATAAGAAATATGTATGAGAGGCTTTTGACCATACAAAGCTTCAAAAGGGATGCATTTAATAATGGAGTGACAGGTAATATATACCACCATTCTACTAGGGGCAGATATTTTGACCAATTCTTAGGACTATCTGAGAAAAAAAAAACATCTCAAATAGGTCTCCAAATTTCTGTCCAACAATTCTGATTGACCATCTGTCTGTGGATGGTATGATGTGGATATTTGCAGTTGTACTCCTTGAAGTGAAAAGAGTTCATACCAAAAAGAACTTAATAAAATTTGATCTCTGTCACTGCTCATAGTACGGGGCATACCATGTAGCTTGATGACCTGGTCTAAAAAACATTGAGCCGTAGTCTGAGTAGTGTAAGGGTGTTGCAGACTTAAGAAATACCCAGACTTACTTAACCTGTCGACTACAACCAGAATCACATCCTTGCCATGTGATTTTGGAAGGCCTTCAATAAAATATAGGCAGATATCAATCCAAAAACAGGTAGGATTTGGTAAGGGCTATAATAGGCCTAGTGAAGCTGCAACATCATATTTATGTCTTTAACAAACATCACACTTATTCATAAAATCTCCGACATCTGTTGCAAGAGATTTTCAATGGAACGAGGACTCTAGCCTCTTAATAGTAGCATCCATCCCATAATGACCTCCCTAAGTAGTACTATGTCAAAGCATGATTATAGTCTTCCTCAGCTGTTGATCATTACCCACAACTAACCTTCTCTTCCATCTAAGTTGGTTGTTACATAAAGTATAGGATTTGTAAAGTTGTGTTTGTAGTTTAGTTATTAACTCTTGCAAAGCTGGATCATCTCTCCATGAAGTTCTAATTCGTACATATAGTGAGTCATTAGGAGTGAGCAAGGAAATAGCTAAGAGTTTAGCAACAGGTTTTCTTGATAGTGCATCTGCAGCCTTGTTCTCAGAAACTTTCTTATATTCAATAACAAAGTCAAATGCCATAAGCTTAGAAATGCCATCAACTTGGAAGTTAGTATGCACCTATTGATCCAATAGATGCTTTAATGCTTTTTGAACTGTCTTAACAATAAAATTATTGCCCAATAAGTAATGAAACCACTTAGTAACAACAAAGACATGAGCAAGTAACTCTTTGTGATAAACGGGTAGAATTTGATGTATGGATCTAAGTATTTGCTTATGTAAGCAATAGGATGTCCTTGTTGCATCAACACAACTCCAATGCCTTTACAAATAGCATTTGTCTCCACTATAAAAGGCTTAGAATAATCTGGCCTAGCTAACACAAGAGCATTAACCAAAGCCTGCTTCAAGTTGTTGAAAGCAGTAGTAGTTTCATCAGTCAACACAAACCTATATTTCTTCAAGAGATTATGAAGTGGTCTGCATATGGTTCCAAAGCCTTGAATAAACAGACCTTCTATAATAGCCTGCAAGACGTAGGAATCCCCTCAACTGTTTGATATTCATAGGTGTAGGCCGTACACAGCTTTTTTCCTTGGGTTTGTAGATACACCCTCAACATTTATAAATGCCTAAGGTATTCAACCTTAGCCACTCCAAATGCACATTTTGACATTACTGCTTCATCAAGTCAAACACAGCCTTTACGTGATCCACATGAGCAATCACACTCTTCCTATAAATTAGAATATCATCGAAGAATACCAGCACTGATTTCCTCATTAATGATATAAAGACAACATTCATTAAACTCTAAAATAATGAGGGTGCATTCATCATCCCAAAGGGCATTACAAAAAATTCATAATGTTCTTCATGAGTTTTGAATTTAGTCTTGTGAGTATCTCCTTTAGCCATTTTTAGCTGATGATATCCAACTCTAAGATCTATTTTGGAAAAGATCTCAGCACCACTTAGTTCATCAAATAAGTCTTAAATAATGGGAATAGGAAATTTATCCTTGATAGTCATTTGATTTAGACCTCTATAGTCTACACAAAGTCTCCAACTATCATCTTTCTTCCTACTAACACCACAGGAGATGCATAGAGGCCGATGCTAGGTTGTATTACTCCTTGGTCTAACATTTTGTACACTAGCTTTTCAGTTATATACTTCATAATCCCGTGATATCTGTAAGGTCTCTATTAACAGTATTGGAAGCTTCTTTTAGAGGAATACTCTGATCATAAGAACCCCTCTGAGGAGGTAAAGTAGTGGGTAACTCGAAGATACATGAGTACTGTTTATAAGTGCTGCTAAGTCTGGCAAAGTATCATCACTTGGTATAGCTTTTATACTGTGGCAGTGAATGTTTTCATCCTCATTGGTTACTAAAGACATCATAAGGAATTGAGCCTCTGCTCCTTCCTTTCTTATCAAACTCTTAGCTTTAGCAGACTTGAGTTGGTCATTTACACCCTAAGTACATGCCTCTTTCTTAGGTACATAAATTCAATGGTTTTATTTCTGAAATCAAATAATGACTAGTAATATCTATATTTTCAATGGTAAGAGTAAGAAATCAGATCAGAATATTGTACCTAGTAATAGCTATTGCAAAACCTTACAAACTGAAGCAGTCCGTACTCTTTTGCTATTAGCTATACTCACAGACTTTTTGAATAGAACAAGCTTTGCAGCCTAGCCTTACAGCTACTTCTTCATCAATAAAATTGTGAGTACTCCCAGTGTCTATAAACACTTGTAATGGCTACTTTTCATGGTAGCCTGTAACCTTAATAGTCCGATAACCTGCTACACATGTAAATGCTTGTAATTATATAGCCATGAATTTATTTGAGTCTGCCAATAGTTCTTGTGTCAGACCTTCCTATTAATCTACTTCTATTCCTTCATCTTCTGTCACCTCTACCAAGTACAACTGTTTGTTACCTCTGTAGTTGTGGTCTGGTACATACTTATCATCATAGAAAAAATACAATTCCTTTGCTCTCTTCTCATCCATTTCAGCTGCACTTCATTTCCTACTAGGAGTCATAGTGTTTTTATTAAGAGTAAGTTCAAAAGACTTCTTTTTTGTGGAGTTTGGCAATGGATTATTTTTGTTATAATGAGTTTTATTATGTTGTGGGTTCTTATGTTAGGCTTGAGGCCCCAAGATTGGGTTTGAGCCTCAAATACTTCTTCTTGTAACCTAAAATTCTATAGGCTTGCAGAAGTGTTCTAAGTGACTGAATTCTCACAGCCTTGTTCAATTCTGGCTTAAGGCCACCTAAGATAGTAACTAATTTTATTTTCATTAGACATATTAACCCCAATAACCAATGTATCAAACTCAGCTTGATAGTCCTTAACACTGCCATTCTGCTGCAAATTCTTTAAGGCTTCCATATGATCTTCAAACCCTTTTCCAAACCTTTCATTCAAGGCTAGCACATACTCAGTCTAGGTAGGTTCTAAAACAAAATCCCTAGATTTTACATATGACCTATGCCAAACAATAGCTTTTCTATCAAAATGAATAGAAGTTACCTTAACCCTGTGATCAAAAGCTACTTCATCCATAGAAAAGAATTGGTCGACCTTGCACAACCAAGTTTTCAAATCATGGCAAGAAAAATTGAGGAAATTCTAGCTTAGAGTATCGAGTAAAAAAGTTACCATTAGAAGTTGCACCTTGATGAACTTATATGATTCTTCCTTCTTGCTGAATCTCCATTGAACCAGCTTGACCAGTACCAAATTTTGACCTATCTGGTTTATTTCCCTTCCTTTTTTAGTTCATAGCTTTCATGGTTTCCTTCAATTGCAGTAGTTCCTTATCATTTTATACATTATGATCATTTATAATCATCATTCTATCCATCAACTTCTGCAACTGATCTTGAATAGCTGTTAATTTGTCCTGTATTTCTTCCACGGGTTTATCTGAATTTTTGCTGAGAGACATGATTGAAGACTCCAAGGATAGGAGGCTCTGATACCAATTGATGCAATGTAACATAATCTAATGAGAATAGTCAATCTAGGAACTGGATACCAAAAGAAGGTAATGGCTATTTCAGGCATTAACGAGAAGATAGCTCAATGAAGAAGAAATTAGAAAGAATAGAATTGTGTTAACTTCCAAAAGTAAATCCTCAATTTCATATATATCAACTATATATGCTCAGCTGAATCTAGAAGTAGTTATTAACTAACAACTTGTAACTAACTCTAACTAACTATAACTAACATAACTAATTATTGCCACGTCAGCTACTAACTCAGCTTCACTGTTACTACTCACTGCTTACTGCTGGATCTCTTCTTCTTAATTGCTTGATTCCTCTTAACTTGTATCAATCTTAACAACTTGTACCATACAACTTGACACGTCTCTATTTCTGTTAATAGAAATTGGACCAAAACAACAGTACTGTTGGTTTAACTAAAGTCAAATGTTTTTATCGGGATAACATATGTCATTATGTGTAAGCTAGAATGAAGGAATAACTCTCAAAATAAAATTGCTTAGTGATTTCTTTGGTGGCTGTATCTGGGTCAACCCACGCGCACTTTGGCTATTCCATCACGTTCCTGCTACCTAGGTAACTCTGCCAATTAAGATTTAGGCAGATGAAAAAAAATTACCTAGTATTTTTGCCTCCGCTGGAATTTAAATATGAGACCTCATGTTCTTCCTCCCACTTCAATGTCCACTACCCTCACCCTCGGGTGCCTTGATGGATTAATCTGTCACAAATTTTGCCACAAACAAAAAATTTGAGATGAAATCCAGTATTGTAATGGATTTAAACCCAACAGTTGTGATGGATCCACTTAATATGCCACATCAATCTTTGATAGTTCTGCTAATCCGTTCACAAAGATTGTGATGCTCAGAATTATGACAGTGAAAATTTCGTTTCAAATCTGTTACCAAATCGAATTTTCGACAATTTAACATATCATGACTTTTCCTATAGTGATTAAAGCTTGCAATGCGCATTGCATAAAAACATCGTTAAATTGCAAGAAAATTGGAACTTCCTTTTAGTTTAGTAAGATATGCACAAAAACGTAAAGACAAAGGAGTCCATTTAGTGGTTGATGTAAAAAAGACAGTCCGGTGCACTAAGCTCCAACTATGCACGGGGATCGGGGAAGGGATAGACCATAATGTCTGTTGTACGCAACCTTACCCTGCATTTCTGCAAGAGACTGTTTCCACGGCTTGAACCCGTGACCTCCTAGTCACATGACAATAAACTTTACCAGTTATATCGAGGCTCCTCTTCTCCGTCGTTGATGTAACATAGACATAATTTTGTGTTATAATGTAGGTGATGAAGAAAGAGAAGAGACATAAGCCAGTGAAGGAAAATGTTTTCTTATGAAAGTTTCAGTATTAATAGTCTCATCCATCAGTGATTAAAAAAGTCTTACGACATCTAACGAATAGTAACAACCAAAAGTAAGATATGGATACAAATTGTAGTTGTGCGAACTCTCCGAAAATATCAGTGGGTGCGTGCCGGATTCTCCAAAATTAGTGCATTTTTTCGGCTATATTTTTGAGAAGTTTGTGCAACATAGCCTACAATCGAGTAAACATCAGACACACAACACTAAAGATATTCAGGGTCCATATGAATGTGCCATATATTTTGAAGTTATTCTTGTAACATTTCCTTCCTCTTGGACAGTACAGTTGTAAAACTAGGTTTATCTCTGAGTTTTCAAAAGCAGATTCGTGACCTCTAGCTTATATATGCAGTAGTTTTTACAGGATGGAACAAGAAGGCAAAACGAAGCAATTTTATGAATTATTCCATCAAATAGTAGAATTTTAAACACTAGTACAATTTATATATCAATCGAGATTGATAAGTACTAAGGAAAGTACTAATAAAGATGGTGGGGCAGTCTTGGTTGAATGATCATAGATATTAGCTTCTTTAGATGTGTAGTCAATCCATAGATTTCCTCCATACTTATATCTTCTGGCTTCATATCTCCAGATAATTTCCAGTTGAACCCATGCAACAAGTTAGCCAGCGTTGTCTGAACAAGCTTAATCCCAAGACTATATCCAGGGCACTTTCTTCTTCCAGAACCAAATGGCAGTAGTGTGAAGTTTTGTCGCCTGATGTCAATGTCATTTTCTAAGAACCTTTCTGGAATGAACTTTTCTGGCCTATCCCAATACTTAGGATTTCTTCCTAAAGACCACATGTTTACAAAAGCCATTGTGCCTTTTGGTATATCATAACCAGCAACATTGCAGTCCTTAATGGAGTAATGCAGAGTAAGTAATGTAGTTAAAGGGTGCAGTCTAAATGTCTCTTTGATTATGGCTTCTATATAAGGTAGTTGGCAAAGGTCCTCTTCTTCTACCCATCTTTCCTTCCCAATGCTTTTGTCAAGTTCTTGGTTTGCCTTCTCAATGATCTTTGGATTCCTTATTAATTCTTGAAATGCCCATTCTACTGTTGTTGCTGAAGTATCTGTTCCACCGGCCAACAAATCCTGGTAATTATATTTATAACACATTGAAAATGCAAGTATACTAATAAATATATTGAAGGTTTTATAAGATATAATACAAATTTTAGATGTTAAAATTGGGAAAATAAAATTGGGATCAACCATATAAAAAGCTTTTAGGTTTAAAGAAAAAAAATGAATTATCTAAGTACTCCTGTAATATGTGTAGTTGGGGGTAGAAGCCCTAAAAGATGGTCAATCTTTTTGGACTCTAGTTGTCGCACCATACTAACAATTAGTCCAAAAGAAAACAAGAGAAATGATATACTTACGAGGATTAACCCCATTAGGTGATTGGTCGTGAGCTTAACCCGAATTAGGGTCATCAGCTAGTTGCAACAAGACATCAACCATGTCTGTTGGCACAGAGTTCTCCTTTGCTTTAGCCTTGTGATCTTCAAGCACATAATTGTGAAATTCGACCAGGGTTTTCTCCAAAGCCTTCATTCGCTTTACGTACCCTTGCAAGTCAAGCCAATTAAGCCAAGGTATCCAATCCCCAATATTAACCACCCCACCGAGGATAAACCATTCTTCTATCATCCATTGCAATTTTTCAAATGTCACTATTGTATTATTAGATTCTGACTTATCACAAAAGTACTTGCCACTCATAACCATCCTACTTATAGTATAAAGTGTAAATTGAGGTAAATGGTCTTTGAGAAAAATTGGCTTTCCTGATAGTGCAAAAAGACGAGAAATCAAATTTTTACTTTCCTCAACACGAATATACTTGAACGAATCAAGCCTTTTGGGATTAAATATCTCGGTTATGTAAATCTTTCGACCTTGGCGCCAGTGTGCACCATAAGGTCCCCATGACATGTCTGAGTTGTTAAAGCTAAGGTACTTACCAGCAGCTAACGCTGGGCGAGAAGCAAAGATGGCATCATGTGTTTTCAAAATCTCTTTAGCCATTTCTGGGGATGATGCTACCAGAACAGGCCTGGAACCGAACTTTAGGTGCATTAGATCTCCATATTTTTGTGAGAGATGGTGCAAAGACTCATGTGGGAGTGAACCAATAAGGTTCAAATTGCCAATAATTGGCCATGGCTTCGGTCCTGGTGGTAGCTTTCTTTTGGGGCATAGATGGTTGATAACTTTTGAAATAATAGCTAATGCTAGCAGCCATGCCAAGGCTATGAATACCGAAGAAATCTCCATGATTGTACGATGGATTACTGCAGTTGAATATATAGGAAGTGCCAGGGGAAACTTTTAGATTTATAATGCTATATCTGCTAGTTTTTAAAGCCTGAAAAAGGAATATATGTAAATAGAGTCGGACAACAATGTCAAAATACAGTTCCAACTGTTTGGAATTCTTTTTCTGTTCTTTTTTTGGGCAGTAAGTGTTTGGAATTCTTAGCAACCTTGAGAAGTACTCCCTACACACTTTCCTTGTTATAAGATGACATACTTTCCTTAATAGTCCGTTCCAAAATGAATGACACATTTCTACAATTGGAAATAATTAACTTTAAACTCTTCATTTTACCCGTTTCACTCTTAATGAGAAAATTTTACCTCTTAAGCTTTTAAGACAACATGTTTCAAAAATCTTTTTTTTTTTTTTAAACATCGTATCGAGTCAAACTACTTCATCTAAATTGAGACGGAGGGAGTAATTAATATTGGAAAGGTTCTATGGATCTTTTTGTACGTCAAAATTTAAGAAATATCATCTTTTCTCCCCATTTTGGCGCTATTGCTGCCAGGAGCTAAAACATGGCCCTTGACCATCAGAAAAAGAAAATTGGGAACATTGTTAATTGAAGTTATAGTTATAACTCAAAACCAGTCATTTATGTTTATAAAGATTACTATCTAAACACAAAATATCTGTTTGAATTGTCAAATGTATTTCAAAAACGGCTCTAACGTCACCTAATAATAGCTTGTTTGACCAAGCTTCTAGAATCAAACTTATTTTGAGAAATACTTTTTTCAAAGGTGTTTGTCAAAGAAAGTACTTTTGGTGAGAAACAATTTGTATTTGACTAATTAATTTGAAGACACTTTTCAGCAGCCATTAATATTTGGCCAAGGTTTTAAAAAGTGCTTATTAGTGTATTTTTCTCAAAATGTTATAAAAAAGTACTTTCGAGGAGAATTTCCTTTTTCTGCTTCTCAAAAACTGCTTCTATTTTTACTCAATTTTCTCTTTCAAAAAGCTTGGCCAAACACCTCAATGTTGAAATTTTTTTTTTTTTTTATTTTTTGGAAAAATAAAAGTGCTTTTAGCCTTGGACAAGCTTAGACAAACCGGCTATCTTACGAGCCCTCGAACTTACTATATCACTAGGGTGATATAGTTGGAGCTCACACTAAATTGAACTATTCTGACCTTGTCGTACTGCAAAGCCCTTCGAAGCCCCTATATCTGAAAGAGGCCTCAATTTAGGTATCATTAATGTCATCATTTATGTGATAGACTCTACCAAAGGTTATTTAGATGTTGTGGTCTAATTATTTCTGAAAATTTGAAATGCCATCCTTCAACGTGTTATGTAAAGCTTTCTAGTTTTCTTCTATATGGAACTTTTTCCCCTATCAGCTATTGCTTGCAGTTCTTTATGAATTTAAATTGAAGGAAAAATGTTACTCCTTCCGTTCCAGTTTATATGAACCTATTTCCTTTTTGGTCCGTTCCAAAAAGAATGAACCATTTCTAAATTTGATAACAATTTAGCTTAAACTTACAACTCTACCCTTAATGAAAAACTTTTATAACCAAACAAATACTCTGGACCCCATTTGGACTTGTTTAGGACCACAAATTCCAAAGTATTAATTTTTTTCTTTAACTAAAAACAATGTGCATTGAGTAAAATTCAGTGTTGCAAGATGAAGATTGGAGCTATGCTTTTTGTTTCGGTGGGGTTACACAGAAATGTTGATAAATACAAGGTAGTCTGTTCAGTGCTTGATGTGATGGATAAAGTGACAGAGATTTTTAGGGTCATACTTGAATTTGTGCATGTGATGAAAAATAGAGGAACAAACAAGACAGAAACGGAAGAGATTTTCTTGTGAAAATCTTGACGTTATCGTTCTCACCATTGGAATAAGAGTAAATTAGATAATAATAGCCTCATGACTATAACCCTACTGTCCTGGGGAAGGGACCAAGCAGGGCTTAGCTTGGCCTAACACTATTGAGAAAATATCAGTCACACAATATCTAGGAAATCCGGGGCTCAGGTAGGGCCATATATTTAGAGTAAGTTTGGAAAGCCATCATGTATTTGGAATTGATGTAATTATTAGGGTAGTAATTACACAGCCTAGTAATTACTCAGTTGTATAATTAAGACGACCTGTTTGTTTGTCATAATGTAATTACAGTGTAATTACAAATTTACTGTTTGATTGCACAAGTATAATTACACAGTTAGATTAAATTTTAAATTAAGTAATTATCAAAACTTAAAAGTTAATATAATAAATATATGCATATAAATTTTTATAAGTATAAATGATATTATATTTGGTATTTAAGATGTATATTTTTCGTGAATATACATTAATAAGTAATCATATATTTATAACTAATATTGTAAAAATAATTTATTTATATATTTTAAATTAATAATATTTAGTTTAAATACGTACAAAAATTAAAAATATACGTTTTTTTTGTAAGAACATCATGGAATTCATATTTGATAAAATAAATTAATATTCATAAATATAATGTCATAACATTATTTAAATATTTGACAAAACTGATCTATCAATTCTAACAAAAAAATGAACAACATACGATGTGAGCCAATACTACTAAAACAAGTAAATTAGAACCATGAATATAACACAATTCCAAAATTAAAAAAAAATTATTTAGCATATGTCAAATTCCAACATAATAATAGTAAGTTCCACTATAATTTTAGATTAGGAAATATAATAAGTTTATAACCACATTTAACAATGAAATTCCACTTTAGTTACATCACTCATTATATGACAAGTTTGTAAATGACTCATTATTTATAATATTAGGAGGTGTAGTTTCAAAAAATAAAATAATAAAATAAATAAAAAATAAAATATAAGCAATTACATGAAATAAAAGATAAATAATGTACAAAGAAAAAAATATTTAAAATTCTTAAAAGAAATAAAAAAGTAAAAATAAAATTTTAAAAATTAAAATAATAGAAAGAAATTATAAAGAAAATAAATTAAAATTAAAATAAAAAGGAAAGAAAATTAAAAATAACCTTGTAATTATAGTGTAATTACTACCAATTCTCACTTCCCCCTTGAGAATTGGAGAGTGTAATTACACCCCTCCAATTACACCCAATTCCATACTGACCAAACAAAGATGTCAAACTGTGTAATTACATCCAATTACACCCAAATCCAATTCCTAGGTGGCTTTCCAAACATGCTCGCAGTAACAACACGGAGATATTCAGAAATAAAGCTAAAAAATACAAGGCAACAGGTAGTTCTAGCCTAACATGCTTCATATAATGCAAAGAAAACAACTTGAGCAAATAGGCAATTTAGAACAACTAAGCATGCTTTTCTAGCTAACACAAATCTATAATTTCAAATAAAAACACATCAGATAAGAAAGAAACTCAGCCTAAATATTTTAAGTAAAACTGGATTTTCAACAATTAGCTCAAGTACGTGCTCGTCACCTCACGTACAAGGCATTCAATTACCAAATATCATATCCTAAGGGGAAAGGTCCCCCACACAAGGTTAGACAAGCCACTTACTTCAAACCGGCACAAAATCAACTAGAAACCACACCTTTGCCACGAGTATCCGACTCCAAATGGCCCAAATCTATTCAATTCAATTACATATTGTAAATAACATCTCAAGCAACTGATTCCACTATTTAATTTAAAGCTAAGACGCAAATTTAGGTTAAATGACCAAAACTCCCCTCAGGACAACATCTCGGAATCAGATGAAATTAATATTTTCTGAACCCTTGTACTCTCACGAGTCTATACATAAGAAGAACACTGAAATTGGAGTCCAAATGATCCCTCAAATCCTCAATTAAAGGTCTAAGAATGTTTCCCCAATTTCTACCAATATTTCGAAATTAAACGGTGAAATTAACTAAAGATTGATGGAATATAACTAGAAGGGATTAAAGAAACGTTACCCAATGATCTCCTCTTCAAAACCCTCCCAAAATCGCCCTCTCCCGAGCTCCTATTTGATTTTTCCAACATTTGAAACTAAACCCTCGAATTCACTATTTCTTTCCAGTGATTTCCGCTTTTGCGGTCCCGCTTTTGTAGAAACTATGTTGCCTGTAAGGTTTTCAATAACAAGCCCAGGGACCGCATCTGCGATAAAAATCTCGCAGGTGCAAAACCGCATCTGCAAAAATTCTTCCGCTTATGCGAAAAACTGAGGGAACACTAACGTCCGCTTCTGCGATGCTCAGGCCACTTATGCGGTTCCCAAGCCGCAGAAGCGAAAATACCAGTAGCAGAAAAGCTTAAGCTGCTGCAACACCTCTCCGATCTCCCCGTCAACAATACAAAATCATCCCGAGGCCCCCGGGACCTCAACCAAAAGCACCAACAATACCTAATATCTTATTCAAACTTGTACCAACCCTTAAACCACCTAAAATAACGTCGGAAACTTGATTAAATCAAGGATTTGAGCCTAAGAACTTCAAATTTTATTAATACACGCTTTCGATCAAAAACCTAACCAAACCTCGTCCGAATGACCTGAAATTTTACACACACGTCCCAAATGACTCAACTTTCCTTTCTTCCCAAACCTCATGAAGCCTTTCATAGGCGAAACCAGAAGTAGAACTCACTCACCAACCATATATGAAACATCACGAACTTTGATGTCCACGTAGCTCTTCTGTCTGGACTGGGATGTACAGAGTCTATCCTGAATCATCTTAACCTTCTCCAATGCGTCCTGAACCAACTCTGTGCCCAATAGCTTAGCCTCTCGGGCTCAAACCAACCCAGCAGAGATATGCACCTCCTACCATATAAAGCCTCATATGGCGCCATCTGAATGCTGGACTGATAACTATTGTTGTAAGCAAACTCCACCAATGGAAAGAACTGATCCCAAGACCCTCCAAACTCAATCACACACGCACGGAGCATATTCTTAATAATCTGAATAGTGCGCTGGGACTGTCCGTCCATTTGGGGGTGAAATGTTGTGCTCAACTCCACCTGAGTACTTAGCTCCTGCTACATGGCTCTCCAGAACCGGGATGTAAACTGAGTACCTCTGTTTGAAATAATGGAAACTGGAATATCATGCAGACGGACGATCTCCCGGATATAAATCTCGCCAACCGCTCTGATGAATAAGTGGTACAGATAGGAATGAAATGAACGGACTTGGTCAGTCGATCCACAATAACCCAAATGGCATAAAACTTCTTCAAGGCCCGTGGGAGTCCATATACAAAGTCTATGGTGATACGCTCCCATTTCCACTCTGGAATCTCTATCTGTTGAAACAACCCACCCAGTCGCTGGTGCTCATACTTCACCTGCTGGCAGTTGGGGCATCTAGATAGATAACCAACTATCTCTTTCTTCGTCCGCCTTCACCAATAGGGCTACCTCAAGTATTGATACATTTTTGCGGCACCCGGATGGATAGAATACCGCGAACTATGGGCCTCTGCTAAAATCAACTCTCTAAGCTCATCAACATTGGGCACACAAATCCGGCCCTGCATCTTCAATACCCCATCATCTCCGATGGTCACATCTATAGCATCTCCCCGTTGAACCCTGTCCTTAAGGAAAAGCATATGAGGTTCTTCATATTGCTGCTCCCTGATACGATCAAATAAGGAAGACCGGGAAACCACATAAGCTAGAACCCGACTGGGCTCCGAAAGATCCAATCTCACAAAATGGATGGCTAAGGCCTGCACATCCATCGCCATAGGCAACTTTAAAGCAGGTAAATATGCCAAACTCCCCAAACTCTCTGCCCGGCGACTAAAGGCATCTGCCACCACATTGGACTTGCCCGGGTGATACATAATAGTACTATCATAATCCTTCAGCAACTCTAACCACCTTCTCTGACATATATTTAGATCCTTTTGCTTGAACAAGTGCTGCAAACTCCGATGGTCAGTATAGATCTCACAAGGCACACCGCACAAGTAATGACACATGATCTTCAAGGCATGAACAATAGCAGCTAGCTCAAGGTCATGTACAGGGTAATTCTTCTCAGGTATCTTTAATTGTCTGGACGCGTAGGCAATCACCCTACCATCCTGCATCAACACCGCTCCAAGGACAACTCTCAAGGCATCATAATATACAATATAAGACCCCGAACTGATAAGCAACATCAAAATTAGGGCTGTAGTCAAAGCTGCCTTGAGCTTCTGGAAGCGCACCTCACACTCCTTTGTCCACTGAAATGGGGCACCCTTCTGGGTCAATGTAGTCATAGGGGCTGCAATCGATAAAAATCCCTCCACAAAACGACGGTAGTAGCCCGCTAATCCAAGGAAACTGCGAATCTCTGTAGCTGAGGAGGGCCCAGGCCAACTCTACACTGCCTCCACCTTCTTTGGATTCACCCGAATGCCCTTACTCGATACCACGTGGCCTAAAAATGCCACATAACTCAACCAAAACTCACATTTCGAGAACTTTGCATATAACTTCTTCTCTCTCAAGGTCTGAAGCACTATCCTCAGGTGCTGCTCATGATCTTCCCGACTCTGGGAGTAAAGAAGAATATCATCTATGAAAACAATGACGAAAGAGTTGAGATATGGCCTGAACACACTGTGCATCAAATGAATGAATACTGCTGGGGCATCAGTCAGCCCACATGACATAACAAGGAACTCGTAATGGCCATACCGAGTCCTGAAGGCAGTCTTTGGGATATCTGGCTCCCGAATCTTCAAATAATAGTAACCTGAGTGCAAGTCAATCTTAGAAAACACCTGTGCGCCCTAAAGTTGGTCAAACAGATCCTCAATACGAGGCAAAGGATAACGGTTCTTCACTGTAACCTTGTTCAACTGGAGATAATCAATACACATACGTATGGAACCATCATTTTTCTTCACAAACAAGACAGTAGCACCCCACAGTGAAACACTGAGGCGAGTAAAACCTTTATCAAGCAATTCCTTCAACTGATGCTTCAATTCTTTCAACTCAGGAAGAGTCATACAGTACGGAGGAATGGAAATGGGCCGAGTGCCCGGCAACAAATCAATGCCAAAATCAATGTCTCTATTGGGCGGCATGCCTAGAAGATCAGTTGGAAACACATCGGGATAATCCCGTACTGCTGGGACTGAATCAACAGAAAGGGTATCAGCACTAACATCTCTCACATAAGTTAAATATGTGGAACACCCCTTCTGAACCATATGCTGAGCTTTAAGAAAAGAGATAACTCTACTGGGAATGTGATCTAAAGTACCACTTCACTCAACACGCGGAATACCGGGCATAGCCAGCATCACGGTCTTGGCGTGACAATCAAGAATAGCAAAATGGGGCTACAACCAGTCCATGCCCAAGATAATATCAAAGTCAACCATACCGAGTAACAATAAATCCGCTCTGGTCTCAAAACTATGAATAGTAACCAGACATGACCAATATACACAGTCCACAATAAGAGAATCCCCCACAAGAGTAGAAACATAAATGGGGGCACTCAAAGAATCTCCAAGCACACCTAAATACGGAGCAAAGTAAGAAGACACATAAGAATAAGTAGAGCCCGGATCGAATAAAACCGATGCCTCTCTATGACAAACTAGTATAATAACTGTAGTGACGGATTCAGAGGCAATAGCCTCCGTACGAGGAGGAATAGCATAATATCTAGCCCGGACCTTCTCTCGAGGGCGACCTCTATCTCCCCATTCTGCACCCCTAGCCGGCTGGGTAGATGGGGTAGTAGTTGGAGCTGTGATTATGGCCAGAGAACTCTGAGGAGTACGATGTGGCTGAGCAGTCTATGAAGATACACCCCTACCAAGTCTGGTGCAGTACCTAACCATATGCCATGTATAACAACACGTGAAACAAGCTCTGGGAGGACGCGGTGGCTATGACTGACTAGGGCCAGTTCTATTGGACTGACCTCTAGAAGTACCCCGCGCAGGAGGCGCGCTAGAAACTGGAGGTGCATAGTAAGACTCTTGATGTATAGGTGGAGTTAGAGCACTGCTGGCTACTGGAAGAGCTGAATGAACGGGGATACCACATAACCCCTACCATGACGACTTGCTACTGTGGTACGGGCATCAGAGTAGTGACCCGACTCTCGAGAACTCTTAGCCTCCCTCTCCACTGTCTCCCTGGCGAGCATACCATCGATCCTCCTAGCAATGCTCAGTACCTGCTGATAAAGGATGTCCATCTCCAACTCTCGAGCCATGCTAGATCTGATGGGTGGGATAAGACCCTCGATGAACCTGCAAATTCTCTCACGAACAGTTGCAACCAAGGTCGGTGCATGCCTGGTAAACCTGGTATAGCGGATAGCATACTCTGAAACCGTCATAGTACCCTGGCGCAAATGCTCAAACTCTGCATGCCATGCGTCCCTAACACTCTGAGGGACAAACTCTCTCATGAACATATCAGAGAACTAGGTCCAGGTCAGTGAGGCAGCCTCAACTGAACTGTCTATATCATAAGTGCGCCACCAATCATAGGCGGATCCCCGAAGCTGGAAGGCGGTGAAGGAAACCCCACTGGACTCTACTATGCCTATAGTTCAAAGAATACGGTGACACTCTTTTAGAAATCCCAAGGTATCATCTGATGCTAATTCACTGAATACTGGGAGGTCATACATCTTGAACCTCTCAAGTCTCCGATGCTCGTCCTTCGAAGCAGCTCACCCATCTTCGGGCTAAACTGGCACAGCAGGTGGTGGGGGAATAATCTCGGGAGCCTGCTCAACATGCACTCGCTGCTCAGGAGTGCGAACGGCGGGAGTCTATGCTCCTACCGCGGCCTCGGATGTGGCTTCAGCAAGGGGAAGCATCCCTGCCTGAGCCAAGGTTGTATACATACTCATGAACTGAGCAAAAGTCTCCTGAAGAGCTGGAGTAGTAGTGGCAGTGGTGGGCATGCCAGGTGCCTGGGCTCTGGCTGGATCTGCTGGTGGTGCCTTAGCGGCAGCTTGCGCAGGTGCTCTGGCTGCGCCACGTGCACGTCCTCAACCTCTACCCCTGCCCCGTCGTCTGACGGATGTAGTAGGGGACGCGGGTGCCTGATCATCCTGAGTAGCGCATATCCTCACTATCTGTGAGAGAATAGAAGATAAAAGTTTAGAATTTGTGATGTCAAAATATCGCACGGCAAGGAAATGGAAATTTTCCTAATAGTTACATAGCCTCTCGTAGATAAGTATAGACGTCTCCGTACCGATGAGGGAGACTATAATAAACCAGTCTGTGTTCCGTGACTCCTATGAACCAAGAGCTCTAATACCAACTTGTCACGACCCCAGTTAGCCCTCCATGAACATGTCGTGATGACACCTATTTTCTATAACTAGGTAAGCCTAACAATGCGGAAAACGACATAACTTGGAGAATAAATTATTTAAAACTGAAAAATTAAAAGAAAACTGTATAAAAGATGTTGCTCGACATATATTACTTAATAATGCGGAAGTCTACAATATCACCCCAAAAACCCAGATACTCACGGGTAACGGAAATCAATGTACGACTCTAACTCTAGAATGTCTAAAGCAGAAGTATTAAAGAAGGCTAAATACTACAGATAGAGTAAAGAAGGAGACTCTTCGGTATGCAGACACTGCAGATGTACCTCGAAGTCTCCATAGCTCTCCCTGCCTCAAGGATAGTGTGCCTGAAATGAAGTACCTGGATCTGCACATGAAAAACATGCGCAGAAGAGGCATGAGTACACCACAGCGGTACTTAGTAAGTGACAAGCCTAACCTCGGTTGGGTAGTGACGAGGAAAGGTCAGGGCCCTACTGAGAACAATAATAATAAGTCTTGCAACAATATGAAATAAACAGAAATAATCGGTACAACTATGAAGTAAGACAAGTTATACGAGACAACAATTAACATTCAGAGAAAATGATAACACAGGGTAAAACAGCTCGATATCAACACTAATAGCGAGGATCTCCCAGGATACCATCCTGTAGTCCCGTTCAACAACTGTCCAAGGAGCTCCCAAGATACCGTCCCGTAGCCCATTATATGAGAATATTCTGAAGGATCTCCTTGGATACCGTCCAGTAGTCCAACTATCATTGTGCAGGGAGGATCTATCGGGAATCTAACCCGTACTCCCAAAGTAAATATGCATGGGGATCTACCAGGAATCTAACTCGTAGTCCGAATGTAAATGTGCAGGGGGATCTACCGAGAATCTAACTCGTAGTCCCAAAGTAAACAAACAGGGGGGAGCTACCGGAATCCCACATGCGTAGTCCCAATATAAATACGCAGTCACAACATGGAGATATTCATATATGAAGCTAAAAAATACAAGGCAACAGGTAGTTCTAGCATAACATGCTTCACGTAATGCAAACAAAAAAACTCGAGCAAATAGGCAATTTAGAACAACTAAGCATGCTTTTCAAGCTAACACAAATCTATAATTCCAAATAAAAACACACCAGATAAGAAAGGAACTCAACCTAAATATTTTAAGTAAAATCGGATTTTCAACAGTTAGCTCAAGTACGCACTCATCACCTCACGTACAAGGCATTCATACAAAATATCATATCCTAAGGGGAAATGTCCCCCACGCAAGGTTAGACTAGCCACTTACCTCAAACCGGCACAAAATCAACTAGAAACCATGTCTTTGCCACGAGTATCCGACTCCAAATGGCCTAAATCTATACAATTCACTTACATATCGTAAATAACATCTCAAGCAACTGATTCTACTTTTTAATTTAAAGCTAAGACGCAAATTTAGGTAAAATGACCAAAATGCCCCTCAGGCCAACGTCTCGAAATCCGATGAAATTAACATTTTCAGAACCCTCGTACTCTCACAAGTCTATACATAATAAGAACACTAAAATCGAAGTCCAAATGATCCCTCAAATCCTCAATTAAAGGTCTAAGAACTTTTCCCCAATTTCTACAAAATTTCGAAATTAAACGGTGAAATTAGCTAAAGATTGATGGAATATACCTAGAAGGGATTAAAGAAATGTTACCCAATGATCTCCTCTTCAAAAGCCTCTCAAAATCGCCCTCTCCCGAGCTCCAATTTGATTTTTTTTAACTTTTGAAACTAAACCCTCGAATTCACTATTTCTTTCCAGTAATTTCCGCTTCTGCGGTCATGGTGCGGTCCCGCTTTTGTAGAAACTATGACGCTTCTGCGGTTTTCAATAACCAGCCCAGGGACCACATCTGCGATAAAAATCTTGCAGGTGCGAAACCGCATCTGCAGAAATTCTTCCGCTGCTACGGAAAACTGGGGGAACACCAACGTCTGCTTCTGCGATGCCCTGGCCGCTTCTACGGTTCCCAAGTCGCAGAAGCAAAAATACCAGTAGCAGAAAAGCTTCAGCTGCTGCAACACCTCTTTCATCTCCCCGTTAACCATCCGAAATCATTCCGAGGCCACCGGGACCTCAACCAAAAGCACCAATAACACCTAATACCTCATTCAAACTTTTACCAAACCTTAAACCACCTAAAACAACATTGGAAACTCGATTAAATCAAGAGTTTGAGCCTAAGAACTTCAAATTCTATCAAAACACGCTTTCGATCAAAACCTAACCAAAACTCGTCCGAATGACGTGAAATTTTACACATACATCCCAAATGACATGACGGAGCTACTACAACTTCAGGAATTCCATTTTGATCCTCGGAGCAAAATCTTACTATCGGTCCGGAAACTTAAAAAATTCAAACTTCGGCATTTCAAGCCTAAATTAGCTACGGACCTCCAAAATACATTCTGAACGCGCTCCCAACCCCAAAATCACCTAACGGCGATAACAAAACCATCATATTTCCATTCGGAGGCGGTCTTCACACTTTTCTGACTACGGGCCACTTTACAACTCTTAAGCTCTCATTTAGGGACTAAGTGTCCCAAAACTCTCCAAAACCCATCACCGAACGTCCCGGTAAACCAAATAGCATAAATGAACTTAGAGGACGCAGTTAATAGGGGATCGGGGTGTTAATTCTTAAGATGACTGGCCGGGTCGTCACATCCTCCTACACTTAAACATTCGTTCATCCTCGAACGAGCATAGAGAACATACATGAAGTAGTGAAAAGATGAGGGTAACTACTGCGCATATCCTGCTTGGTCTCCCAAGTCGCCTCCTCGGCCGGCTGACCCCGCCACTGAACCTTTACTGAAGCAATGTTCTTCAAACTCAACTTTATGATCTGCCTGCCCAATGTAGCCACTGGCTCCTCAACATAGGATAGATCCTTATCCAATTGGACTGAACTAAAATGCAACACGTGCGACGGGTCACCGTGTTATCTCTGGAGAATTGAAACATGAAATACCGGATGAACCACGGTCAAACTGGGAGGCAAGGCAAGCTCATAAGCAACCTCCCCAACTCGCCTCAAAATCTTAAAAGGGCCAATAAACCTCGAACTCAACTTTCCTTTCTTCCCAAACCTAATGACGCCTTTCATATGCGAAACCCAAAGCAGAACCCACTCACCAACCATATATGAAAGATCACAAACCTTCCTGCCCGCGTAGCTCTTCTGTCTGGACTGGGCTGTACGGAGTCTATCCTGAATCATCTTAACCTTCTCTAATGCATCCTGAACCAACTCTGTGCCCAATAGCCTTGCCTCACGTGGCTCAAACCAAACCACCGGAGATGTGCACCTCCTACCATATAAAACCTCATACGGCGCCATCTGAATGCTGGACTGATAACTGTTGTTGTAAGCAAACTCCACCAATGGCAAGAATTGATCCCAAGACCCTCCAAACTCAATCACACACGCACGGAGCATATCCTCAAGAATCTGAATAGTGCGTTGGGACTGTCCGTCCATCTGGGGGTGAAATGTTGTGCTCAACTCCAACCGAGTACTTAACTCCTGCTGCATGGCTCTCCAGAATCGGGATGTAAATTGAGTACCTCCGTCTGAAATAATAGAAATTGGAATACCATGCAGATGAATGATCTCCCGGATATAAATATCTGCCAACCACTCCGATGAATAAGTGGTATATTGTCACGCCCCATAATCGAGGGACACGACCGGCGCTCAACCGGAGGACCCCAGTCAAGCGGACCTGGAATTGCCTTTCCTATCCCACGTGTTACACCGTGATTACAATATATAATATTCTTTTGAAATAGCAATTTAAGACTTAAGCATAAACATACAACTTGAGTTCATTTCTCCTTTTTATCATTTTCAACATTTGATACCAAGTACTTGCAGAATACATACAACATTTACCAACGTGGACCGCGATTCTGAACCGTACCATTACTTCCCAAAAATACTTTTGTACACCACCCACATTGTGTCAGAGCCTCTATGAATACTAGGAACTTAACCAATACTTGCCGGCGACAAGGCCCCGACTATACCTTACAATACACAATAAACTCAAAAGAAGGTGGCATGAACCACACATGACCCCAAGAGGAAGTGGGGCTCACCAATGCAACTGATGGGATGGAGAGGAGTGCTACTGTCGGTGGACTGGAGTACCTGCTATAGATCCACCTACAATCATAACACGAATGTAGCGCCCCCGGCAAAAGGGACGTCAGTACATTTGAATTGTACTGGTATGTATGAACAAACTTTACCCCAAGTAAGATCAATCACTACATAGATAACAAACATTAATAGAATCAACAATCAAATGCACATGAAAGGTACAATAAAGCCAAACAAGTTTACAATCTCTCCTTTTTCCCCTTCAACATTTTCACATCAATGATTTCACAATCTTTTTCATAATTTCATTTCAATAGTGATTTCGATCACTTTTCCACCCTTATTACCTCGGCCACCCTTATCACCACTACCAACACCTTATTACTTCGTGTTGCGGCGCGCAACCTAATCCCACCGAACAATCACATTTCACACAACAACAATAGTTCACAATTCAATCACATGGCTTCAGGCCATCTAGAATATCATTTCACATCAACAATAACAATTTCACAATGAGTTTTCATTAACCTCAGTACCATTTCCATTATATCCAACAACCCGCATACAATTTGAGTCACGACGATAATTGCCCACGACAAGCCACACATGATATTACCACAGTTACTTCAATTACATCAATTATGATTTCTTTCCATCATTTATTACACAGCCCTTACCACATAAACACATTCACATACACACTTGGTTTGTTGCCATTTATTCACACCATCATATCGGGACTTATAACCAATAATGTTCAAGGCATATAAATCACAAGAATTCATGAAATAGGCCATCTTGCCTTAACACCCGTGAAACAACCAAAATTCACAAATAGTTCACATAAATAACACGTACCAATTTCTCGTACACCAAACAGGGTTTTTAGCCATTATACACATTTCCACATTTGGACACATTAACATTCTTTCATTTGTTAACACATATTTCCACTTCGGCATCCTCAAGCATTTACAAGCTTTGCACATAATAAGGTAGGCACATCAAATCACTTTTCACAATCACATATAACACGGTGGTGTGGAAATCAACTAAGACAACAATACACATATTTTCATACAAGGTACACATACCGTATGCTTGTCACAACAAGGGGATTCTACAAGAGTTAAAGTTAGCCATACATACCTCAATTTCGCCCCTTAATGATACTACAATGATCCAATATACTTAAGCAACTTCAATCTACAATACAACATTCAATGAGACCAATATTAGTACTAAATCCCATAACTTATGCCATTTAGGCCTATTATCAAACATCTTGTAGGCATAGATCTTTACACCTCATATCTATAGTATTGGTTCATCCAATTATCACTATTAACCAACAATTCATCCCACTATTTTTCTTCTATAATTTATACTCCTAACATCACATGTGTGATCAACCATTCACACCCAACCAACAAAATTCCATCGAATAATCATCTTTAAATCCCTACCATGGTCATGTATTTAAATTGGGAATTTATAGCCTCCAATCACCATACCATAAGTTGTAATACATGATTCATACTCATAATCCCATAATAACTCCATATATGTAAGTCTAAGGTGTAGGATTACCTCTTGTATACCAATTCTTGAAAGACAACTTTGGGGTGTTCTTGAGATTTTGAAGAAATCCTATGAAATCCAACCAAAATCATGTTGTAACTAGTAATTGAGAAGTGAAATCACCATGAAAACACACTTAAAAACTCACCTTAGGTGTGCAATTTGATACCTTGGTCGAGTTGGGGTGTAGAGAGAACCCTAACCTTGAGAGATATCTCAAAATCTCTTATTTCCCGTCTTTAGGGGTATTAAAACCTTCCAGGCATGTGAACTTTCGCATATTTCGTGCGTTGTTCACGAGTCGGGGCAGAATACTCAGCAAAAACGCGCGAACTCGCGAGCTCACGCGAAGTTCGCGCACTGTTCGCGTGAGTGACACCTGACCCGTAAAATCGTCATAACTTTCTGTATACACCTCCAAATAATGAACGGTTTATTGTGTTGGAAACTAAACTCAAAGGGCTTTAATTTGATAGGCTGTTCATTACACAATCCCTTATATAACTGGAGATATGGTTGTTCAAAGTAAGGTATTATGCGCACTCATTTACAGATCTCGTCTAATATGCAATTTTCCAACTTAGCTTAGACTTAGGCCTCTCCTTAGACCCCAAATCACTTATAATAAGACATAAACTTATTAACATATCCAATTGATATCCATAATATCATAAATCCTTATTTTCACATGAAATAAAATAATTTAGCCTACCTTGGCACGACAAAATCTAAAATTACTCGGAAAAAAATTTTCGGGGCCTTACATATACATAGTAATGAAATAAGCGGACTTGGTCAGCCGATCCACAATAATCCAAATGGCATCAAACTTCTTCAAGGTCCGTGGAAGTCCAGATACAAAGTCCATGGTGATGCGCTCCCATTTCGACTCCGGAATCTCTATCTGCTGAAACAAACCACACGATCGCTGGTGCTCATACTTCACCTGCATGCAGTTGAGGCATCTAGACACATAACCAACTATATATTTCTTCATCCGCCTCCACCAATAGTGCTGCCTTAAGTCCTGATAACTTTTTGCGGCAACCAGATGTATGGAATACCGCGAACTATGGGCCTCTGCTAAAATCAACTCTTGAAGCTCATCAACATTGGCCACACAAATCTGGCCCTGCATCCTCAATACCCCTCATCTCCGATGGTCACATCTATAGCATCTCCACGCTGAACCTTGTCCTTAAAGACAAGCAAATGAGGGTCTTCATACTGCTGCTCCCTGATACGATCAAATATGGAAGACCAGGAAACCACACAAGTTAGAACCCGACTGGGCTCTAAAAGAGCTAATCTCACAAACTGACTGGCTAAGGCCTGCACATCCATCGCCATAGGACTTTCTGAAGCTGGTAAATATGCCAAACTCCCCAAACTCTCCATCCGGCAACTCAAGGCATCCGCCACCACATTGTCCTTGCTCGGGTGATACAGAATAGTAATATCATAATCCTTCAACAACTCTAACCACCTCCTCTGGCGCATATTTAGATCCTTTTGCTTGAACAAGTGATGCAAACTCCGATGGTCAGTATAGATCTCACAAGGGACACCGCACAAACACGCTAGATCTTTAAGGCATGAACAATAGCAGCTAGCTCAAGGTCATGGACAAGGTAATTCTTCTCATGTATCTTCAATTGTCTGGACGCGTAGGCAATCACCCTACCGTCCTGCATCAACACCGCTTCGAGCCAACTCTCGAGGCATTACAATAGACAGTATAAGATCCCGAACAGGTAGGCAACATCAAAATTGGGGCTGTAGTCAAAGCTGTCTTGAGCTTCTGTAAGCTCGCCTCACACTCCTTTGTCCACCGAAATGGGGCACCCTTCTGGGTCAATCTAGTCATAGGGGCAGTAATCGATGAAAATCCCTCCACAAAATGACGGTAGTATCCTGCCAAACCAAGGAAACTACGAATCACTATAGCTGAGGAGGGCCTAGGCCAACTCTGCACCACCTGCACCTTCTTCGGATCCACCTGAATACCCTCACTCGATACCATATGGCCTAAGAATGCCACAGAACTCAACCAAAACTCACATTTTGAGAACTTTGCATATAACTTCTTCTGTCTCAGGGTCTGAAGCACTGTCCTCTAGTATTGCTCATGATATTCACAACTCCGGGAGTATTCAAGAATATCATCTATGAAAACAATGACGAACGAGTCGAGATATGGTTTGAGCACACTGTGCATCAAATGCATGAATGTTGCTGGGGAATTAGTCACCCCAAATCACATAACAAGGAACTCGTAATGGCCATACCGAGTCCTGAAGGCAGTCTTCGGGATATCTGGCTCACGAATCTTCAACTGATGGTCACATGAGCGCAAGTAAATCTTAGAAAACACTTGCGCGCCTTGAAGCTAGTCAAATAGATCCTCAATACGAGGCAAAGGATAATGGTTCTTCACTGTAACCTTGTTCAACTGGCGATAATCAATACACATACGCATGGAACCATCATTTTTCTTCACAAACAAGACAAGAGCACCCCACGTTGAAACATTAGGGCGAATAAAATCCTTATCAAGCAATTCCTGCAACTGATCCTTAAATTCCTTTAACTCAGGAGGAGCCATACGGTATGGAGGAATGGAAATGGGCTGAGTTCCCAGCAACAAATCAATGCTAAAATCAATGTCTCTTTCGGGCGGCATGCCCGGAAGATCAGCGGGAAACACATCGGGATAATCCCCTACTACTGGGACTGAATTAGCAGAACAGGTATCAGCACTGACATCTCTCACATAAGCTAAGTGCGCGGCATACCCCTTCTCAACCATATGATGAGCTTTAAGAAAAGATATAACTCTACTGGGAGTATGATCTAAAGTACCACTCCACTCAACAAGCGGAATACATGGCATATCTAGCTTCACGGTCTTGGCGTGACAATCAAGAATAGATAAATAGGGTGACAACCAGTCCATGCCCAAGATAATATCAAACTCAACCATACCGAGTAACAATAAATCCGCTCTGGTCTCAAAACCACGAAGAGTAACCAGACATGATTGATAAACGCAGTCCACAACAAGAGAATCCCCCACAAGAGTAGAAATATAAATGGGTGCACTCAAAGAATCTCGAGGCACACCCAAATGCGGAGCAAAGTAAGAAGGCACATAAGAATAAGTAGAGCCCGGATAAAATAGAACTGATGCCTCTCTGTGACAAATCAATATAATACCTGTAATCACGGAGTCGGAGACAACAACCTCGGTACGAGCAGGAATAGCATAATATCTGGCCCGACCCGTGTCTTGAGGGCGGCCTCTATCTCCCCGACCTCCACCCCTAATCGGCTGGGCATATGGGGTAGTAGTTGGAGCTATGATCATTGCCTGAGATCTCTGAGGAGTACGATGTGGCTGAGCAGTCTGTGAAGATGCACCCTTACCAAGTATGGGGCAGTCCCTAACCATATTGCGTGTATAACCACACTCAAAATAAGCTCTGGGAGGACGCGGTGGCTGCGACTGACTAGGGCCATGTCTGCTGGACTGACCTCTGGAAGCACCCCGCGTAGGAGGCGCGCTAGAAACTTGAGGTGCTAAGGCTCCTGAGGTATAGGCGGAGCTGCAGCACTGCTAGCTACTGGAAGAGCTGAATGAATGGGGCGACCTACATAACCCCTACCATGACGATCTGCTGCTGGGGTACGGTCACCAGAGTATTGACTCGACTCTCGAGACCTTTTGGCCTCCCTCTCCACTAGCTCCCTAGCGAGCATACCCTCGATCCTCCTAGCAATGCTCACTGCCTGTTGATAAGGGATGTCCATCTCCAACTCTCGTGCCGTGCTAGATCTTATGGGTGGGATAAGGCCCTCGATGAACCTGTGAACTCTTCATGAACTGTAGCAACTAAGGCTGGTGCGTGCCTGGACAACCTGGTATAGCGGATAGCATACTCCAAAACTGTCATAGTACCCTGGTGCAAATGCTCAAACTCTACGCGCCATGCGTCCTTGAGACTCTAAGGGACAAACTCTCTCATGAACATATCTGAGAACCAGGTCCAGGTCAGTGAGTCAGCCTCGGCGGGATTGTCTATCTCATAAGTGCGCCACCAATCATAGGCGGCTCCCCGAAGCTGGAAGGCGATGAAGGAAACCCCGTTGGACTCTACTATGCCCATATTGCGAAGAATACAGTGACACTCCTCTAGAAATCCCAAGATATCATCAGATGCTAATCCACTGAATATTGTGGGTCATACTTCTTGAACCTCTCAAGTCTCCACTACTCGTCCTTTGAAGCAGCTGACCCGTCCTTGGGCTGAACTAGCTCTGCAGGTGGTGCATGAATAATATCGGGAGCCTGCTCAACTTGCACTCGCTGCTCAGGAGTGCAGATGGCGGAGTCTGTGATCCTCCCCCGGCCTGGGATTTGAGTGCAGCAAGGGGAAGCAGCCCTACCCGAGCCAAGGTGGTATACAGACTCATGAATAGAGCCAAAGTCTCCTGGAGAGCTGGAGTAGTGGTGGAAGTAGTGGGCATGGCAGGTGCCTGGGCTCCAGCTGGATCTGCTGGTGGCGCCTCGGTGGCAGCTCGTGCAGGTGCTCTGGTTGCACCACGTGTGCGTCCTCGACCTCTACCAAAACCCCGACCTCAGACAGCTGCAGTAGGGGGCACAGGTGCCTGATCATCCCAAGTAGCGCGTGTCCTCACCATCTGTGAGAGAATAGAAAACACAAGTTTAGAATTTGTGATGTCAAAATATCGCATGACAAGGAAATGGAAATTTTCCTAATAGTTACATAGCCTCTCGTAGATAAGTACAGAACAGACGTCTCCATACCGATCAGCGAGACTCTAATAAACCGGCCTATGTTTCGTGACTCCTATTAACCTAGAGCTCTGATACCAAACTGTCACGACCCCAGTTAGCCCTATGTGAACATGCCATGATGGAACCTAGTTCCAATAACTAGGTAAGCCTAACAATGCGGAAAACAACATAACTTGCAGAATAAATTATTTAAAACTGAACAATTAAAAGAAAACTGTATAAAAGATGCCGCTCAGCATATATTACTCAATAATGCGAAAGTCTACAATATCACCCCAAAACCCAAAAACTCATCGGAACAAAAGCTAACGGAAAGCAATATATGTCTCTAACTTTAGAATGTCTAAAGCAAAAGTACGAAAGAAGGCTAAATGCTACAAATAGAGTAAAGAAGGAGACTCTTTGGTCTTTGGACGTTGCAGATGTACCTCGAAGTCTCCGTACCTCTCCCTGCCTCAAGGATAGTGCACCTGAAATGATGTACCTGGATCTGCACATGAAAAACATGCGCAGAAGAGGCATGAGTACACCACAGCGGTACTCAGTAAGTGCCAAGCCTATCTTCGGTTGGGTAGTGACAAGGAAAGTTTAGGGCCCTACTAAGAAAAATAATAATTATAAGTCTTGCAACAGTATGAAATAAACAAAATTAATCGTTACAACTATGAAGTAAGACAGGTTATATGAGACAACAATTAACATTCAGAGAAAATGATAACACAGGGTAAAATTGCTCGATATCAACACCAATAGCGAGGATCTCCCAGGATACCGTCCTGTAGTCCCTTTCATCAACTGTCCAAGGAGCTCCCGGGATACCGTCACGCAACCCATCATATGAGAATATTCTGAAAGATTTCCCGGGATACCGTCCCATAGTAAAACTATCGATGTGCATGGGGGATCTATCGGGAATATAACCCACAGTCCTTAAGTAAATGTGCAGGGGGATCTACCAGGAATCTAGCTTGTAGTCCCAAAGTAAATGTGCAGGGGGATCTACTAGGAATCTAACCCATAGTCCCAAAGTAATCAAACAAGGGGGGAGCTATTGGAATCCCACATTCGTAGTCCCAATATAAATACGCAGTCACAGCACGGAGATATTTAGAAATAAAGCTAAAAAATACAAGGCACCAGGTAGTTGTAGCCTAACATGCTTCACGTAATGCAAACAAAACAACTTGAGCAAATATGCAACTTAGAACAACTAAGCATGCTTTTCTAGCTAACACAAATCTATAATTTCAAATAAAAACACAGCAGATAAGAAAGAAACTCAGCCTAAATATTTTAAGTAAAACCGAGTTTTCAACAATTAGCTCAAGTATGCGCTCGTCACCTCATGTACAATGCATTGAATTACCAAATATCATATCCTAAGGGGAAAGGTCCCCCACACAAGGTTAGACAAGCCACTTACCTCAAACCGGCACAAAATCAACTAGACACCACGCCTTTGGCACGAGTATCTGACTCTAAATGGCCCAAATCTATTAAATTCAATTACATATCATAAATAACATCTCAAACAACTGATTCTACTATTTAATTTAAAGCTAAGACGTAAATTTAGGTAAAATGACCAATATGCCCCTCAGTACAATGTCTCAAAATCAGATGAAATTAACATTTTCGGAACCCTCGCACTCTCACAAGTCTATATATAACAAGAACAATGAAATTAGAGTCCAAATGTCCCCTCAAATCCTCAATTAAAGGTCTAAGAACTTTTCCCCTAATTTCTACCAAAATTTTGAAATTAAACGGTAAAATTAACTAAATATTGATGGAATATAACTAGAAGGGATTAAAGAAACGTTACCCAATGATCTCCTCTTCAAAACCCTCTCAAAATCGCCCTCTCCCGAGCTCCAATTTGATTTTTCTAACTTTTGAAACTAAACCCTCGAATTCACTATTTCTTTCTAGTGATTTTTGCTTCTACGGTCAAGGGACGACACCTGCGGTCCCGCTTTTGCGAAAACTATGCCGCTTTTGCGGTTTTCAATAACCAGCCTAACGTCCGCTTCTGCGGTTTCCAAGTCGCAGAAGAGAAAATACCAGTAGCAGAAACTCAATTAAATCAAGGATTTGAGCCTAAGAACTTCAAATTCTATCAATGCCGAAATTAATATCCTGGTCCGGTGGCATACCTGGTAGATCGGCAGGAAATACATCGTAAAACTTCTGTACTACCAGCGCTGAATCTATCGTGGGGGTATTTGCAGTGGTATCTCGAATAAAGGCCAGATAGATAAACAACCCTTATCTTCCATACATTGAGTCTTCAAGAAAGAAATAACCCGTCTAAAAGTTCCAACAAATGAACCTCTCCACTCCAATTTGGGCAACTCAGGTATCGCCAAGGTAATAGTCTTGGCATGGAAATCGAGAATGGCATGGTACATAGAAAACCAGTCCATGCCTAGGATAACCTCAAAAAAATTCATATCGTGCAATAAAATATACGCTCTAGTTTCATAACCACAGAAAGTCACTACAAAAGACCGATAAACCAGATCCACAACTTGCGAATCACCTACTGGTGTGGACAAATATATGAGAATACCCAAGGACTCACGAGATACATCCAGATAAGGAGAAAATAGAGAAGAGACATAGAAATATGTATGAATGAATAGTACCGATGCATCCATACGGCAGACATAAATAGTAAATGTGATCACTACATTGGAGGCGACTAACTATGGCCTATCTAGAAAGGCATAGAATTTGGTTGAGCACCACCTGACTGGCCTCCACCTTTTGGGAGACCCCTACCATTCTACCCTCCACCTCTAGCCGGGCGGGCGGGCGGGCGGTGTGGTGTCGATGCCCTCTTTTTCTAAAGGCAAAATTGAGTTTACAACATTTGGGCGGACAAATCTATTCCTTTTGGGAATTTGGGTTTGAGATTTAGAAGAGTCGCCACCTAATGATTAACTGCATTAGGACACTAAGAAATTAAAAGAGCAGAAGAACCAGAGAATGTGTAAGGGCTTGAAATTATCTCAGGAGGAAGTTGTTTGGCACCCCCCAAGATCCACTAGTGTGATTCCCGGCCATGCTACAATTCTAACTTTTTAAAAAAAGTGAACATGAAAAACAACTTCCACATAACGATTACAAGTAGGGAATGTATAAAGGCTAAATAAACATGATGAAGTTAGAGAATAGGTGGTTTCATAGTTGTTTTAAAAGAATATATAAGTGCAGAAAAATGGGGATCAATTAACGAGTGCAAGCAATCAGACAAAGAAGTGAAATGGGCAAAAATTTGGAAAATATAAAACAGTGCTAGAAATTCAAAGAGGTTTTAAATGATTTAATGCGAAATACAAGGTTTAAAGAACTGGAAACTGGCGGTTTAAAGAAAATAAGAATGTAAGTAGATAAGGAGGGAGGGGGGGTCCTAGGTTTATAAATAATATGGATTATCCACGCAAGACCCGGTAACCAATTATACACATGGTGTTGTTGCGTGATCATCATATCCATGTCTACCCTTCCCACCCAATTAAGGTATTAAAGTGCGAGATAGTGTCGTTACTTACTGCATGCTATAACCCGTCCCGATCCTATCAATCCCAGAGGCATTGAGACTACTAATCCTAAAATGGAGGGAGTTAGGGCTTTTTTAGAGTTTCTAAAAAGGATAAAAGTCTAGGCGACAAACAAAACACATAAGCAAATAGGGAAAAAGCAAATAGCAGTTACGTCTCAAATCGGCCTCCCCACTTAAAGGCAAATATATTAGCATGACTTCAAATACTGGTTATGGTCTGAATTGATTAAAGCATTAGGATAGGCTGATTTAGCACATATTTCTTAGATGAGAAGTCCGAATTAGGCCTTGTCTAGTTGTAGTTTATCAAAACTGACACAGTTAATTAATCACCTAATGGTTTGCCTAAGTGAGACCTATAAGCATGATATCTAACAGAGCGTATTGATTTTAAAGAAAGGATTGCTAATTTTATAAATAAAAGATCGACTATTTTAAATGACCTTATGACTGGCTTTAGACTTATAGATGAAATATAAGAAGTTGATTCAATTGATTACTCCTATATGCTTGATTTCTAAGCGTTGTTGATTATAAAACGATTACGTAAGTGCAGGAGTCCTATAGGCATCGTATCTAGAATGAAGTTAATTATTATTAGACCTATGATTGTTTGCCTAATGACATGTATATGCAGAAGTGCAAAAGAACCTATGATCATGATTTCTATATGCAGAGAAAACCCTAGTAATGAGAAAGGTCTTGAGAAGAGTCAGATCCTGAGTCGAAAAGACTCATATTGCTTGAAGAGAACCATCAAAGTCAGGCTTCACAGCCTTGAATATCTTAGGTCTAATGGTGATAAAGGGCGAGTACAGACCACCCATGGCTTGAGACACCATGGATTGCGGTGGAAACACAGTGAAATAAGGTGGGAGACGATTAGGGTTCCAGGGAAGTTCGAGAGAGTTTGAGAGACGAAGGGGTTCAAAAGCGGCATTTCAGGCGAAATGAATTAGGTTAGGGGGTTTGGAAATTGAAAAAGGAAATGGGAATTTATGGCCTTTGATCAAAATGATCAACGACCTGGATCAAAGGGAAGCCGAGTGGGTTTTTAAAATCGGGTGAGGTGTCGAGTAATTTAGGTTTAATTTAGGGCGGAATTGGGGTCAATTTATGGTTAAAATTGAAAAGAAATGAGGTTGTAATTGAAATAGAAATGGGATAAATGTTAAATAGCCAATTCTCCCCTTTCATTTTATAAAAATAGTAATAACGATTTTAAAAGTAAATTAAAAACACAAATCCAACAAATACTATATAAATATTAATCTAAAATAGGCTATAATTATAATTACATGCAATTTAGCTTTAAATATGCCAAATAAAATTTTAAAAATATACAAAAATCACCTTAATTATATTTTTTGTAAAAATGAGAATAGAAATAAATTATTCACCAAAATTATAATCTTGGCAATAATTATTGGATTTTGTACTACTAAAAAGTAGACAATAAGTTTATTTTAAAATCTTTAAAAAATTAGTGAAAAATACCAACACTCTTGGACATGCTTATATATGAATGTATATGCTATTTTAAAAGTATATTACATATAAGAGTACATAGAAAAAAATTGGGTATCAATAGCTGCCTCTCTTTACCCGGAAAGGATGAAAGAGTTGTCGGGTAAAGATATGATAGCCAATTTTGACCGAATGAAACGATTTGAAGAATTTTGACCGAGCTTTGGCTCCTGAGCTGCCTACATATCCCTGGTCTTACATAAATCAGGCCATATGTAGTTCAGGACCCATTGGCGGAATATGCCGATGGAGATTTTCAAAAAGCGGACGCGATGTTCAGGTTGAGAATGATGGTTAGAGTCTGATAGGCTGCGGGAACTGGAGCGGGCTCGCTCCTGATGAGACGGCCGTTGCTAGTCGGTGTACCGACAAATGAAGAATACCAACATATATGTGAGCACGTGATTTTTGCCCTATATTAATTACTCCCATAATTTCAAACAACATAATTTCTTTTCATTATTTGTAATTTTGTGGATTTTCGGGGCGTTTTCTGTTAATTATTTGTATTTATTTATGCATTTTAATTCATAACAAAAATACAAAAATATCTTGCATTTTTTGCATTTAGTATTTAACTTTGCATTTTAGGATTAATTAACAAATTAATTGTATTATAAATTGGTGAAAATCACAAAAATATAGTTTATTGTTGTACTTTTAATTTTAGTTTGGAATTTTTGGTAGTTTTCTTTAAATTGGGTTTCATTAATTGTGTTAATTATTAATTAGAGTTAATTAATTTAATGTGATAGGATAATTGTAATTTAGGAGTTAATCTAGGTTAGATTTTAATTACCGAAGAAAAAAAAAGAGAGAAAAAGAATTTCTGAAAATAAAAAGATTTGTGAAAAGAAAAGAAAAAGGGAATCAAGAACTTAGTTTTGGGCCAATTCTACCCAAATTCGTCCAGGCCCAACTTAAAATGCCATCAAATGTGGCCGGACCTAGCCCATATCCGTCCAAATCGGGTCGTTCCCCCCACTAAATTAAATGACGCCGTTTAGTTAAATTTAATCTTGGCCATCGAGGTTTATCCAAATCAACGGTCGTGAACTGATGAAGCCTAACTATAAAACTGTCTGTAGGCCAACCCTCACCCCTTCGTCCCCGTCTCTCAGCCCCCCGAAACCCTAGAGAAGCTCAGCCGCACTAATATGCTCTGTCAAACCTGCCGGCGACGATAACCCAAACTATCCCAATGGCCACAAAATCTACACCCTAGCTCCCTCTCCTTATCCTCATTCAGATTCCATGCCCCTTTTCCCTTGAATCGCGCCCAAATATCTCGAATCTTACTCAGAAGCTGCGAACCCTAGCGCCGCCACAGTTCCTCCGGTGGCGGCGCAACCACCAAATCACTCCACAACTACACCCTATGGTCCATATGTTTCCCCCATCTAAAATCCATATTCAAATCCCTTCAAAGGCCTCCAAAACCGTTTGAATTTCAAATCTGGAGTCCCACGGTCCAAACTCTGAATGGATGTCGTGGGGTTCCTATCTTGAACTGCACTTGGTTTTCTTCATCAACTAGTGTTGTTCATCTGTCCCTACCTAAGTGAATGGGGATGAAGTTGGAGTTTCAAGTCTGGGGTGTGAGGCAGGTCAATCGAGTAAGAACTTCTTCATCCTACTTTAAGTTCTCGTTAATCAATTCATCCTCCTCCTCGTCTCTCTTCTTTTAATTCAGTTTCATGTTTAATTTTGACTTTCGAATTAAGTCATGTTCGTCCTGTTAAGTCAAATTGTATTGATTTTATTCTTTGTTTGGTTGTCTCAGGGCGGGTAGTTAGTTTCAATCACGACAAGCTTGTAATCGAGTCTCCGTCCACATAAGTGATATTGAGACTGCTGTTTGTTATTCATATTATGCTTGCTTTAATTGTCAAAAGTTTCTTTCGCATTTTTGTTGAAGAATTCCATCTTGATCCGTTTGAAACTCTTAGTACTTGATTAGGTTTGTTTGTGACATTTTAGAGGACCTTAGGGGAGTCAATTGTTAGCTTAAAAACTACAGGGGTCTCAAAGGGATAGTTAAAGTCTGTAACAACAGATTGGGTTGAGAGTAATTTAGGTAGTTTAAGTAGGAGGGAATCTTTCATAACAGAAATGGACGCTTCTAGGGAGGGGTTCTAGGATATTTCAGATCTTTTGATGGGTAAAACTTGGGGAGGAAGTTAGAACTTGGGGGTTACCTAGGCTAAATTGAAAATTAAAAAAGGGACTGAGGGTGTAATACTAAAATCAGAAGGCTACCCTATCTTGCTTGCCTATAAAGCCTTTCTTTCTTGCCTTAGAGGGCAAGAATTTAAGAGGAGGAAAATAGAATCATAGGCGGCTGAAAATTGACAAAGACTTCTCACTATTCTATTGAAATTTTATTCTAGTGTGAGGGTTTGTTACTTCAAAATAAATCTGGTTCATTTTTGAAAGTAGAGATGGCTTGATCTTGAGTTTGAAAAGGGTTTTTGAGTCTGAACATTGTTGGAGTTCACAGTTCCATTGATTTGGGACTGATTTTCAGTATTTTTGACTCCTGAGAACTTGCTGGGTTAGCTGTTTGTGTGAAGTTATTTTCCGGGTTGTATTACCCCATCTTTGAGTTCAAAGAAATCCTTCTGCTATCTATTCCTAGGCTGCTGGGGGTTGAGTTCTTTTAATTGGCTTCTGTTGCTGATTCTACTGCATATTTGATGATCAATCACCCTTGTTTATTTCCATTTTCCAGGTACAAATTCTTTGAGTTTAAAGCCATGTATGAAGTTTTGGTTTGCAGAATGAAATGAAATAGCTCCAATGTGTCTTGGCTCTTTAGTTTAGTGTTATTGCTTCCATATCCCCTGCTTTTGTATTTGTTTAATATAGTAACTGTTTATTATGATGGTTGTAACTAATAGGTTGCTAACATGAAGTTAGATGTAACAGTTACTACTTGATTGGTTGCTGGATTTAAAGTTTGTTATAGTAGTTTAATTGGATTGGGAAGTACATCAAACAATTACGCATTTTTGTGTTATTATTGGTATGAGTCCCGCTGCATCTGCTCTCTATTTGTTCCCTTTGCAAATTGCGGGTTAATATCAAGTTAGTTGTGATGAGTTAAGCATGTACGTTGTTAAGAAAATGTTGAGGGATGATAATTGATAGCTGCACTTTGTGAAATTCATTGAAGTGGTATTTCATTTGGCATTTCAAGTGTTTAGTGTTTTTTCATAATGTTAAGGCTCAATAGAAACATCTTTGGGATTTTCGCTTTATAATGGCCAATTAGTCCCAAATGTTCTTTGCTTGAACTATTTGAACTAGCCTTGGGGAATTATTCAGCAAGTTGGGGAAGTGAGTTTGTCCTTTGAAGACAGTAAAACGTGAATTTATTTAGTGCTTCAGTAGTCCTAGCCCATAGTTTTGCACATTTTTTTGATGATTAAAATGTGAAATGCTAAAGGTTAATCTCTTGTTTGGTCTGTGGATTTGAAATTGCGTCTCATTTCTTGCTGCTGATACCATGTTTCAATTCGGGCTCTACTGGGCCTGAATGCAATAGAGCTGATCTTGAATCCCCACTTTTCTTCCCTCATGTGTGCGAACTGGGCCGGTTATCGAGCTTAGCCCAAATTATTTCTATGTGTGAGTTCTGTAATTGCAATACGTCACGGGCTTAAACGCAAAGGGGAACGGGCCATTGTTTAGTTATTTCATTTGAGCTTTAGTTTTAACATGCCATTTTGAGCTCTTTTTGGCTTCCACTTTATTTAAGTTAGATCATTTCAAATAATTAGGAGGTGAGCCATAATTAGATAATTCATGATGAATGGACCTCATGGATTAGTTTAGAAACACCTTAATTTGAATAGATCGAAGGCGTGCCATATTAATCAATTGAATAATTTATGGCCCTCCAAGACATAGTTTGAATTTCCCTATAAAATTGGTTTGAGGTGCGCTACGCCAAACAAAAATAACAAATTGTGTGGCCCTCATTAATCACTTCTTTAAAAAATATTTAGAGCTCGGGACGTGCCATTTAGCAAATTTCTATGGCCTCCCGCAAGGTTAATAACGCGTTACTTGCTTTAGGTACGTGCTTTAATAATTTTACTTTCCTAAACTCGGGTGCGCATTTATGTGATCCAAATTCAAATCTCAACGATGTTAAAATATGTCAACAATCGCGGGTGCATTTTTATGATGTGGTTCGAGACGTGTTTTAATGACGTTGCAATTCTCTTTAAAAATAGTAATAAAAGAGACTAAAAGTTAAAATTTGCACATAGGTTCATAATTGTTTAAAGATCAGATAATTTAAGCCGAATATGACAGTTGAGCGACCGTGCTAGAATCACGGAATCTGGGAATGCCTAACACATTTTCCCTGGTTAGCAGAATTCCTTATTCGAATTTTTGGTTCGCGGACTGTTAAACAGAGTCAACTTTTCCTCAATTCGAGATTAAACCGGTGACTTGGGACACCATAAATCTCCCAAGTGGCGACTCTGAATTAGTAAATAATAAATCCCGTTGCGATTTCCACTTAAATTGGAAAACCCCTTTATACCCTTTCCGGGGTGAAGGCAAAAAGGAGGTGTGACAGCTCTCGCGACTCTACTGGGGACCATGAACCCAGAACTTTTGGTTCAGGGTTCAAGAATTCGAGCTTAGAATAATTGTTGTACTTGGCTTTGTTTATTATCTGATATTTTTACATTTTGGGCTTAATGTGCAAAATGATGCTAGTACCACTTTGATATTATCTGAACTGTATATATCAACTGTTACGAAACCCTTCGCTTCTTATCTTCAGGGATGTGCTCGCTGGTCGATACTCCCTATTCTATTAGTGTCATACCTTGAAATAAGAAAGAGGCTCGAACAAGTTACTAAGCCGGAAGATCTTTCGGGTCCCCGGTACGTAGCTCCCTCCTCGACTCGAGTTGTCCGCTCGGGTACACACTCTAGAACAAATACCAAGGTTTTGAACCTAGAATAACTCAGCCTCATGCTGAATCCCTAGTTGGAACGTTTGTTTTCATCACGTACATTTGACTTAGGGGACTCAACACAGGGGTTGGGTCCGTCGAGGACAGGTGACCTGAAATGAAAACAGACCATCCCGATGCATCTTACGTACTGCTTGTTCATTCATTTGCTTCGGACTTGCATGCTGACTGGCTTTCGAATATTTGGGGGGAAAAGGAAAAAAAGGGGCAGAGAAACAGCGATATGAGGTTAAAGAGAGATAATTACCTGTTTTGGAAAAACCAATGTCCAAATAGTATCGAAACTCTGCCGAATTGTTTAGGGGAAAATGAAGAAAAATAGAATGAAAAAATGTGTTTGTTTTCAAAAAAATAGTTTATTTATTTGCTAATGAAAAAGAAGAAAAAGAGTCTTGTTTTCAAATAGTTTATTTTTTTTCAATGAAAAAGAAGAAAAAGAGTCTTGTTTTCAAAAATAGTTTATTTATTTGCCTATGAAATGAAAAAAAAAGAAAGGAAAAAGAGTTTTGTTTTCAAAAATCGATGTTTGCCCGAACTACGCCAGTTTGATTTTCACAGGGTGTGGGATACGTAGGCAACCCCCATTGGGTCCAACTTCATTTTGCAAAAAATAGCCCAAAATGAACAAAATTTTGTTTTTATTATAAATAGGTAAGGTGATGCCGTTTTTGTCAAAAATAGCCGAATGTTCCCGAAAGGGACGCCGGAAGGCTGATTTTGCATAAACAACCACCTTGGGTCTTTTTCTAATTTTGGCCTGTTAGCGGGCATAACCTTAAAATCTTTCTCCGGAGGTGCTCAAATGCTGTATCACGTGCATTTGATTTTGAAGTCAAATAGATTAAAATCATGTCTGTTTTGCTTAATCACCTTGATAAATGTGCAGGATGAGCACAGTCAAAAATGAACCTTTTCAATCATAAGCAAAATCCCTTTAGAGTTGCGGCTGTGGTGGAATGATTTAGGTGGAGAAGGGCAAGACGAGGTCAAGAAATATTTGGGGGGCCTTCGGGGACTGTTGGAGATTATACCCAGGGGAGACATCATAAGGGCATTGGTTACATGCTGGGTCCCGGCTCACAATATATTTCACTTATCAGATTTTGAACTTACCCTAACATTGGAAGAGATATTCGGATACATCGGGGGTCCCAAGGTTCCTCTAAGACACCCATACCTAATTGCTCAAAGGACCGAAGTCGTACACAGGTTCTTGGATTCCTTGAAAATAAGCACGGTGGTACACAACCCAGACTTGGCAGCTGGTTTTAGTACTTTGTCATTCATATACAACAGATATGGTCATATAGGAGGATTCAACAAGCCAGAGAACAAAATCTGTAGCAAAGGAAATCACCTTAAGTGGGAAGAACATAGGTGTTTTGCATTTATGATGGCCTTTCTGGGACTTATGGTGTTCCCTAGAAAAGATGGGAATATTGAAATACGAGTAGCTGGGATTGATAGTACTTTGCTTACTCAGGCCAACAACACCCTCTCAACCATGATAGTAGCTGAAATCTTCCGTGCTCTTACTGTCTGCAAAGCCGAAGTGGACTTTTTTTAGGGTTGTAATGTGCTGTTCCAGATGTGGATTATCGAACACTTATGCCATCGTCCTCGATTTATGAGTTACGAGTTGTCAAAGAAGACAAGCATATAGGAAATTTTACGAGGGTTGATGGGATCAGCTTACCAGATACCAGCCATCGGACCTCATTTCTTATTGATGGGACAAAGGAGTATTCAGCCCTATGCCCCGTATCGAGTTTTGAGGAAGTTGGGGAGATGCCAAATATTCCCGAAGAATGAAGATCTTAGTGGCCAAGTAGTCGAGATCGGGCCTGACGGTCAATTTCATGAAGTAGCAATTTGCAAAATTTGGAACGAATGTCAATACTTAACCGCAAATACTCGTGTATGGGATCGGTCCAAAGGTGAAGTGTCGCCGGGATACCTTGCTTGGTATAGGAGAGAAATTGAGTTTGAGAGGCCAGCCAAGAGGCCCCATCTCCAGGAATTCGTCGAGGCATCGTAGGAACAGTAGAACTGGTTGGCTAAAGAACACAAGTACAGGGCTACAATAGGCAAACTGGAGAAGCAGGTCATGGATTTGCAATTTGAGAAATATTTGTAGGCCGCCGCGGATGAGGGCGAAAAGAAGAAACTAGTCGAAGAAAATGAGGCCCTTCGAGCCCACATTCAGAAAATGAAAGTAGCGGCAGAAAACCCTGTCCGAACTGTCAAAGATGCAAAACTCATAGATAATTTGAGACAGAAGGTGAATGACTACAATTTTGAGAACAAAGAAGAAAGAGAACTAGCAAGGGCTCGAAAACAATTGGCTGAAAATGCGACAGAACGAGCACGTCTGGTTAAGTAGTTGAAAGAAAAGTTCGACAGTGAGGTTGCAGGATTAAAGTAAAAGATCATAACCGCGGACAATAAGAAAATGAGACACGCAAAAGACTTCAAGGTTGAAAGAGAACAATGTTATATGGCATTGGCACAGCTAGAAAGAGACTTGCAACAACTCCAAGAACAGAACTAGTTGGCCGAAAAAACTTTGGAAGACAGAGTCATCCAGATTGGGCGTTTGTTGTAAGAGAAGGGTGTCATAAGAGAGAGAGTCACAAGGATCGCCCACTACATGGCGATGGAGTGTAGTAGTTGTGAAGATATAACTAGATTTATGTTCTTCGCCACCGTGATGATTTTTATTCGCAGGGTAATGGAAGATCTCCACCACCTCCAAGGGGATTTAGCTAGTCGACCCGCGGCATGGTCGAATGATACCCCTCGGGTCCGAAGGGAAATTGAAGCACTAATGTATTCGTGATTTCTTGAGTCTGTACTTTCTTTTCATTAAAGTGTGTCAGTTTGTCTTGGAGTCTGTATTTATTTCATTTAGAGTATGTGAGTTATTTGTTTTTCGAGTCTGTATTTCATCTTTTATCAGAGTATGTTAGTTTCTTGTCTGTTAGTTTTCGAGTCTTTGTAATCAAAGTTTGGTTTATTATGAAAATTTGAAAATTCCAAAAAATGTTTTATTTTTTTTATCTTTTATCTGCAAGAACTACGCTTGGTCTGATTCATGCGGGTTCATGATACATAGGCAATCTCTATGGGATTCGACCGTAACTAGATGAAACAAAACGAAAAGAAAGGAAAAACAAGAGAGAAAGGGAAAAGAAAAAGAGGGAAAATAAGAAACCGAGAGAAAGAATAGCAGAACAAGAAATAAATGAGAGGGTAAAAACAAATAGAAAGCAAAGGTAGGAAAAGAGAAAGAAAGAGAACAAAAGAGAGAGAAAAGTTGCATAGGGAAATAAAGAAAAGTTGGGATGACGCAAGCAGCCGAGCAAATGCATAATAGAAATAGTTCACTACTTAGGTGCATGCATTCCCCAATGCACGGTTACCAATCTGTTAATACCCTAATCGCTAACAAAGTTGTTATTGATGTTGAGTCCAGGCAGGTGGTTAGTTGACTGGCATTCTGGCAACACACTCCTGCAACACCCGGTCTAAGAACAAGTCAAACATGGTCAATCAGGAATTAGAGGCAAGCATCATTGACCCGTCGAGAGAGGAGGAAGAATTGGATGTTAACGCAATGAAAGAGGAGATGCATAAGTTGAACCTACAAATGGCTGAAATGTACCAGGCCTGGTCAAAAAGACATCCATCACCCGCTTACCCATCTAACCCTGCTTCCATCCCACTATTGGCTCAGCTTCAGGAGCCTCCTACTGTGAACTCATCTCTAGCCTTTCCTACTTACCAACAGTGCTATGGAACCACCTCTCAAACACCACCACCTCCACCACCCAAAAAAGTTCCATACCCTCCTCCACCAGTTACTCCTATGTTTGTGGCACCTCCACCCGCTGCATTACACTGATCCTCTATTGAGCCACTATTTTAGACTCACGACAGCTAGTACTATCCTCTAGAGCCTACCTTTAAAGCTTATGAGCCATATTCATACACCCCTCACTTTGAGCTCCCGGCAAAAACTAAAAAGCCACCTAAGAGACCGGAGGAGGAAGAAATGTTTCGAAAAGTAAAAAGCCTGGAGCAATCCTTCTGGAACATGCATGGATTGGGTGGCCAAGTCAGTGTGGCCTATAAGGATTTTTGCATGTTCCCGTATGTTCAGCTACCGGCAGGGTTCAAGATGCCTAAGTTCGATCTGTATGACGGGCATGGTGATCCGGTAGCACATTTGAGAGGGTTTTGCAGCAAGATGAGGGGGGCAGGTGGAAAAGATGAGTTACTGATGGAGTACTTCAGCCAGAGTCTGAGTGGGTCTGCATTAGAATGGTATACACGACAGGATCATGGCAGGTGGTACACTTGAGATGACTTGGCATAAGCGTTCGCTTGCCACTTCCAGTACAATCTTGAAATCATTCCAGACCGTTTGTCAATGATAAAACTCGAGAAAAAGCCTGGGGAGGGTTTCAGAGAATACGAGTTCCATTGGAGAGAGCAGGCCGCGAGGGTCGACCCTCCAATGAAAGAGAGAGAGAGATTGTTGATTACTTTTTGTAGGCTTTGGAGACGACTTATTTTGGTCACTTGGCAGCAGTGATTGGCAAGTCTTTTAATGAGGTTGTAAAGATGGGAGGCATGGTCGAGGAGGGACTTAAGTCCAACAAGATCATGAGTTATTCAGCGATCAAAGCAACCACCCAGGCCATCCAAATGACACTGGGGTGTGCTTGGGAAAAAGAAGAAAGAAGATGTTGCAACAGTTGAGTCCGGAACCTGGTTCGGATCGAGAGGCCCCTCACCTTACTATAACCAACCCCGACCCCACAACCAAAATTACCCACACACTCCATATATACTTCCACAACACTATTACCCACCACCAGATCCTTATTTTTCCGTCTATCATGCACAAACTTACACTCAAGCCCCGACTCATGCACAATAGCGTGCGCCAACTCCACAAAATCCATACCCAGCTCCACAAAACACCTATCCACCTCCAAGAGCCTACATAAATTCCCCCGGAACAACTTTCCGACCAAACCAAGACTTCAAGAATTAGAGATTACATAAGAAAAAAACTTTCAATCCACTGGGAGAATCATACACCAGTCTATTCCAGAGGTCGAGGCAGTTGGGCATGCTGAATCCAATTGAGCCTAAAATGCCAAATCCCCCTCCTAGAAATCTTGACCACTCGGTGAGTTGTGAGTACTGTTCAGGGGCTCCTGGGCATGGTACAGAGAAGTGTTGGAAACCGAAAACAGCTATGCAAGAGCTTATTGACACTCATCGGATTGAGGTTCAGGACAAAGAGGCACCAAATATCAATCAGAATCCGCTTTCGGCTCACCATGAGACCCATATGATTGAGTTGATACACAAAGGAGGGGAGCCTAAGAAATCTTCGCAGACGGTAATGATGATCCGTTCCAGCAAAACCGATTCAAAAGAAAAGGTAAGAAGTGGGAAATCGGTGGTCCAGTTGAAAGGGTTGGACAATAAGCCAGCTGTGGTAGCCAAGAAAGGATCGTCAAGCGTTGTTGCAGTGAAACCAGAACAAGCTAAAGTGGTGGCACCAGGGGTAGCAAGTAAACCTGTTGTGGTCGTGAAGGGTACTCGCACAAATCCTATTATTATAAGGCCGGTAACTTCGCTGCCAGTAATCAACAGTAAAGCCGTCCCTTGGAGTTATGAACATGTGGTAGTGACGTATAAAGGGAAGGAGATCAGAGAAGAAGTTTGTGAGGCTCAGAGTCTGACTCACTCAGGGAGATGCTTTGCCCCTGAAGAGTTGAGAAAAGCCAAGACCGCCAAAGATAATCTAGCATCACTGAAGAAAGCTATAACGGAGGAAGAAGCAGAAGAATTCTTAAGGAAAATGAAGGCGCAAGATTATTCCATTGTAGAACAGTTGAGAAAGACCCCTGTACAGATCTCGTTGCTCTCAATATTGATCCACCCCGATGAACACCGCCGGGAGCTGATGAAAATATTAAATGAGACCCATATCCTTGACAAGATCTCGATAAACCACTTGGAGAAGATATCAAATAAAATCTTTAAGGTGAACAGAGTTACTTTCTCCGACGATGAGTTGTCTATGGAGGGAACAGAATATAACAAGGCCCTTTATCTGATAGTAAAGTGCGAAGACTCTGTAGTCACGCGAGTTCTGGTCGACAGCGGGTCTAGTGCAAACATATGTCCTCTTTCCACGTTGAACAAGCTGAAGGTCGACGATGATGAATTCATAAGAACATCGTCTATGTGCGAGGGTTCGACGGCGGGGGAAAAGATTCTGTGGGTGACATAATACTAGAATTGACAATAGGGCCCGTGGAGTTGACCTTGGAGTTTTGAGTGCTAGATGTGGTGGTATCTTATAACCTTTTGTTGGGGCGACCCTGGATCTATGCCGCCTAGGCAATGCCATCTACATTGCATCAAATGGTTAAATTTGAGCGGGATAGACAAGAGATTGCGGTGCACGGTAAAGATAATATGTGTGCCCTGGGTGATGCCATTGTACCCTTCATCAAAGTGGAAGACGACTAGGGGCCGTGGGTATATCAAGTCTCTGACACAATACCACTGGAAAAGGTCCCAAAGGGGAAAAGCATCCCAGTTCCTAGAGTAACGGATGCAACTGTCATGGTGGCCTCTGAAATGTTAAAGAATGGTTTCATACCGGGTAAATGTTTGGGTGCTGCTCTTCAAGGCATTTTGCAGCCAATTTCTCTTCCAAAAATTTTGGATACTTTTGGTTTGGGGTTTAAGCCCACTGTGGCAGATGTGAGACGAGCCCGCAAAATGGAGAAGAAGGCACGGGCCTTGCCAAAGCCAATCCCACGTCTGTCCAGATCTTTCGTCAGGCCGGGTATCAGAAAGAAACTATTGTCAAAGGTTCCCGGCTCACTGATTGGTGCTGATGGAGACTTGGATAAGGGGTTTGAAAGGTTATTCGTCGAGGTTAACATGGTAGAGACTAGGGAAGGGTCAAGCAAGGTAGATGTGCAATTCATTGGACCATGTGCAAAAATCAACAACCAGGAAGCTACTCCTCTTCCTGCTCGTAGGGAGTCTTGGTAGTTGGTTTTGCTTTTCTTTTGTTGTCTTGATTATTCCAGGGTTTCTAATTCATATATTATGTTCCGTCTAGTTGGATGTGTTAAAGCCTTGTTATCTTTATATTCACTGAAATGCAATTGTCTTTTCTTTCTTCATTCCTAATTTTATTTCTGTTTTCTTTTCTTCTCTATACAGTTCTTTTTATGCTGATATCAATGACATGACATGCATGAGGAATTTTCGGTGCAGTTTTAAAAGCCAAACTAACTCTGAAATAATAATACAATAAATTGTGTGTGATGACGAGTTGGAATTTGATGATGATGAGGCCTATGAAAAAAATAGTAAAGAATTAAGTCATTTTGAGGAAAATCCCAAACCTAATTTGAATGATACAGAAGCAGATAATCTAGGGGACCAAGAAATGTGTGTGAAACTGAAATAAGCATTCATCTGGAACCGCAACTCAGGGAGGAGATAATCAAAGCACTATTCGAATACAAGGATTTTTTTGCATGGTCGTATGATGACATCCCAGGTCTAAGCACTAATTTAGTGGTTCACAAATTGCCCACTAACCCGACATTCCCTCCTGTCAAATAGAAGTTGAGAAAGTTCAAAACGGATCTGAGTGTAAAGATCAAAGAAGAGGTCACCAAGCAATTTGATGCAAAAGTCATCCGGGTCATGCGGTATCCCACCTGGTTAGCCAATGTTGTGCCTGTGCCAAAGAAGGATGGCAAAACTAGGGTGTGTGTTGATTTTCGAGATCTCAACAAGGCAAGTCCAAAAGACAATTTCCCACTGCCGAACATCCACATATTGATTGATAATTGTGCCAAGCATGAGATTGGTTCTTTTATGGATTGTTACGCAGGTTATCACCAGATCTTAATGGACGAGAAAGATGCAAAAAAGACAAAATTCATCATGTCGTAGGGAACATACTGCTATCGAGTCATCCCATTTGGTTTAAAGAATGCTGGGGCAACCTATATGAGGGCAATGACAACAATCTTACATGATATGATACACAGGGAAATCGAGGTGTACGTGGATGATGTGATCGTAAAGTCTAGAAAGCAGCCTGACCATGTCAGGGACCTGGGGATGTTCTTCCAAAGGCTTCTCAGATACAATCTCAAGCTTAATCCTGCAAATTGCACCTTCGGGGTGCCATCTAGAAAATTGTTAGGATTCATAGTCAATCGTCGGGGTATCGAACTAGAACGATCGAAAATCAAGGCCATCCAGGAATTGCCACCTCCGAGGAACAAGACCGAGGTGATGATTTTGTTGGGGAGATTAAATTATATCAGCAGGTTCATTGCTCAGCTCACGAGAACTTGGGAGCCGATCTTCAAACTGTTAAAGAAAGATGCTGCAGTCAAGTGGACAGATGAATGTCAGGAGGCTTTTCATAAGATAAAGTGGTATTTGTTGAACCCACCCGTGTTGGTCCCGCCAGAACCAGGGCGACCTCTAAATCTATATTTGACGGTGTTGGACAATGCATTCGGCTGTATACTGGGGCAGCATGATATCACTGGCAGAAAGGAGTTGGCAATCTATTACCTCAATAAGAAATTCACATCTTACGAGGTTAAGTACACTCAACTTGAGAGGACATGTTGTGCCTTAACTTAGGTAGCACAGAAATTGAAACATTACTTATCATCCTCTACTACCTACCTCATCTCTCGGGTGGGCCCGTTGAAATATATCTTTCAGAAGACCATGCCCATAGGGAGGCTCGCAAAGTGGCAAATATTGCTCATGGAATTCGACATCATCTATGTGACCCGGACTGCCATGAAATTACAAGCGTTGGCTGACCATTTGGCCGAAAATCTAGTAGATGAAGAATATAAACATTTGAAAACATACTTCCCTGGTGAAGAGGTAATGCATGTTGATAAGTTGGAATAAGTCGAGAAGCCAGGATGGAAGCTTTTCTTTGATGGGGCTGCCAATATGAAAGGCATCGGGATAAGAGCGGTACTTATTTCTGAGACAGAGCAACACTACCCCATCACGGCTCAACTTTGTTTCTATTGTACTAATAACATGGCCAAGTATGAGGCTTGTATCTTGGGTTTGAGGTTATCTGTAGATATGGGTGTCCAGGAAGTCTTGGTCATGGGTGACTCGGACCTACTAGTACACCAAATTCAAGGAGAATGGGAAACACGGGACTTGAAGCTTATACCGTACCGACAATGTTTGCATGATCTTTGTCAACGATTCCAATCAATAAAGTTCAGGCACATTCCAAGGACTCACAATGAGGTTGCCGATGCTTTGGCTACTTTGGCGTCGATGTTGCATCATCCAAATAAGGCTTATGTGGATCGTTTGCAGATTCAGGTCCGTGATCAGCATGCTTATTGTAATATGGTGGAAGAAGAACTTGCTGACGAGCCGTGGTTTCATGATATCAAGGAATATATAAGGATAGGGGTGTATTCGATACAGGCCACGGGTGATCAGAAAAGGACAATTCGATGGTTGGCAAGCAGATTTTTCTTTAGTGGAGGAGTGTTGTACAAAAGAACTCCAGACCTTGGATTGCTAAGATGCATTATAACCGAAGTACATTCCGGAGCCTATGGGTCGGACATGAGCGGGTACGTGTTGGCCAAGAAGATTCTCCGAGAAGGTTACTATTGGCTCAATATGGAGTGGGATTGTATCAGTTTCGTGCGCAAGTATCATCAGTGTCAGGTGCAGGGAGATTTGATTCATTCTCCGCCATCTGAATTGCATACAATGTCGGCACCATAGCCCTTTGTTGCTTGGTGAATGGATGTCGTTAGGCCAATCGAGCCAGCGGTATCAAATGGACATAGGTTTATTCTGGTAGCCATTGATTATTTCACTAAGTGGGTTGAGGTGAAAACTTTCAAGTCTGTGACCAAGAAGGCAGTGGTCGATTTTGTGCGTTCGAATATCATCTGTCGATTTGGGATCCCGAAGGTAATCATCACGGACAATGGTGATAATCTCAACAGTCAACCGATGATGGAGAGATGTCACCAATTTAAGATTACGCACTGCAATTCCACCCCATATTGCACTAAGGAGAATGGGGCAGTCGAAGCAGCTAACAAGAATATAAAGAAGAACCTTCGAAAAATGGTGGAGGGGTCTAGGCAATGGCATGAGAAGTTACCATTCACATTGTTGGGTTATCGCACTACTGTTCGTACTTCAGTAGGGGCAACTCCTTATGTGTTGGTGTATGGCACTGAGGCAGTAATACCCGCAGAAATTGAAATCACATCCCTTCGGATTGTCGCCGAGGCAGAAATTGATGATGTTGAATGGGTCAAAGCCCGCTTGGAGCAATTAAGTCAGATTATTGAAATTAGATTGGCAGTAGTATATCATGGCCAATTGTACCAACAGAGAATGTCGAGAGCATATAATAAGAAGGTGCGTCCACGGAAGTTCAAAGTGGGACAGTTAGTGTTGAGACGTATCTTGCCTCATCAGGCTGAAGCAAAAGGAAAGTTCGCCCCAAACTGGTAGAGACCATTTGTTATAACTAGAGTGTTGTCAAATGGTGCATTATATTTGACAGATGTGGAAGGAAAATGTGTAGAAATGGCTATCAATTCTGATGCAGTCAACAGATACTATGTATGAATCCTTTGTTTGATTGTATTTATTTGGCTATCATATTTTGAAGATTGAAAGGATGAAGGCATTTTGTTCTGCTGCGTAAACACTTTATCCCTTGTCATCCCTTTTGAGCCTTATTTATTTTCTTTCATACCCCTCTTTCGGAAATCAATGGCGCAATTCAGAAATGCAAGCGCGGAAGATAAGGAAAAAAAGGGGGAGAAAAAAACAAGAAAAATAAAAAAGGAAAAGAAAAAAGAAGAAAAAAAAAGAAAAAAAAAGAAAGCAATTTCTATGACATGAACTACGTTTGACCTGATTCCTTTAAGGATACATAGGCAGCCTCAAGGTTCGGTCCCGTCATAATAAAAATCCAAAAATCCCCAAGCGAGAAATTGGGGCAGAATGGTATGGTTGTGCAAAAGATTTGATTCCGAAAGTTGTAATTTTGAATCCATTTGAGGTGTTTTGAGACTTTGATACCCTTTCTTTCTAACCTTGTCCAAAGTCTATATTACGGTCCAAAGAAAGACCTTCTGACCAGTCTTCAAGAAATGCCAAGTCAAGCAGGAAGAGGTAATTCATGTCAGGGACAACACTCTGTTCAAAGCAGGAAATGTTGAAAATGAGAGAGTCTTATGGGTGAAGACCCTCACGGGCACCGCAAGGTGACGTGAGCTGAGAGAAGTCAAAAATGATAGAGTCTTATAGGTGAAAACCTTCACGGGCACCGTAAGGCGACGGGAGTTGAGAGAAAGTAAAATGAGAGAGTCTTATTGGTGAAAACCACCACGGGCACCTTAAGGCGAAAGTGAGTTAAGAAGTGAACAAATGAGAGAGGTCTGTTGGTGGAAAAGTGTTTCAAGGCACCGGAGGATAAACAAGGTCAAGGGTTGGGTAAAGTAATCGGGACATGGAGATTCTGGGGCAACATAGTATGGCAACTGGAAGTTGATTGGTTGAAAGATTGGGCTGATTAGTCCGAAATGCATGTCATGATCATTGGTACCAGCTGTTCCACTCAGATAAGATTCTTTTCTTTCTTTTAGCAGTCATCCGATTTTGGATTCTTCTTATCCTTAACTAGTAAAATCATTGCATTTCATTTTCTTTTGGGGTTTATCTATCTGAGATGTTTCAATGTCAGTCCTGCTCAAAGCAAGTGGAAAAGGATTTCAAAGTTCACTACCAACTTCCAAAATTGTAAAGCACAACGTGGTCAGATCATGTCAAAGACAACTGATGTAAGGTGGGATACAGGGTATCACCGAAAGTTTTATCGGTGGAATGATTTGGTGATGTCGTGGGAAATGCAAATGTTCGGATAAAGAGGTCAGAGGTTTGAAACAACAGCATGGGTATAGAACACTTGGGTCGTCAAAGGTCAGGGGGTTTAAAAATCAGTCAAAAAGTCAAGCGGTTCATGGCCAGGTTTTCGGAAGTCGGTCGAAACAAAATAATGCAGCAGAAAGATCTTCAGCAAGAATGCCATTAGCTAACCACCATTTTAAAATGACAAAATGTTCTTTTCTTGAAATAGGGGCAGAAAAATTCGTTTGTTTCGGAGGAACTCTCCACAACGAAAAGTAAGCACCAAAACAAGTTTGACTATGAACTTTCAGGACCCTCCTGGAAAATGGGACTTAGTTTAAATTTTAAAACAATCATGAATAGCATAATTTATCATAAACGTACCCCAATGGAATAGAAGTTGGTTTCAAAGTTAGCATGTTTAAGATAGGATTCAATAAGGAGTTTTCAGGACCCTCCTAGATAATGGGATGTAGTTTTGAGGTTTGTTTAGATAACAAGATGTGGTGGAAGTCGTACCTGCAGTAGATATAGCTTATGTTGAACTGTCTTTTAACTAGAAGTTGTTAGGACCCTCCTGGATAACGGGAAGTAGTTTAAGAACTTTTAGATAACAAATGTAATGGGACTAATGCCTTTAGAAGGTATAACATAGGTTTGTAATAGTTAGGAGTTCTCAGGACCTCCCCGGATAATAGGACTTAGCTTTCAATTCTCATACTAGTTGGTAAAATGATTCAGTTTAACACTTACCCATGTGCCCAACTATCAAACTGGCATGAAATTTTCTTTGTTTTGTCTATATTGTTGAAGTCAGGAGCCCGCCTAGAGAAAAGAGGCATACATGTCAAGTTCTGAAGTCAGGAGCCCGCCTGGATAGCAGAGGAATACATTCAAGTTTTGAAGACAGGAGCCCGCCTGGATAGTAGAGGAATACATTCAAGTTTTGAAGTTAGGAGCCCACCTGTATAGAAGAGGAATACCTTTCAAGTTTTGAAGTCAGGAACCCGCCTGTATAGAAGAGGAATACATTCAAGTTTTGAAGTCAGGAGCCCGCCTATATGGCAGAGGAATACATTTCAAGTTTTGAAGTCAGGAGCCCGCCTGTATAGCAGAGGAATATATTCAAGTTTTGAAGTCAGGAGCCCGCCTGTATATTAAAGGAATACATTTCAAGTTTTGAAGCCAGGAGCCCGCCTGTATAGCAGAGGAATACATTCAAGTTTTGAAGTCTGGAGCCCGTATGTATAGCAGAGGAATACATTCAAGTTTTGAAGCCTGGAGCCCGCCTGTATAGCAGAGGAATACATTTTAAGTTTGAAGTCAGGAGCCCGCCTGTATAGCAGAGGAATACATTCGAGTTTTGAAGTCAGGAGCCCGCCTTTATAGCAGAGGAATACATTTCAATTTTGAAGTCAGGATTCCGCCTATATAGCGGAGGAATACATTCAAGTTCTGATGTCAGGAGCCCGCCTGGATAGCAGAGGAATACATTTCAAGTTTTGAAGTCAGAAGCCCGCTGTATAGCAGAGGAATACATTTCAAGGTTTGAAGTTAGGAGCCCGCCTGTATAGCAGAGGAATACATATTAAGTTCAGCAGTCAGGCATCCACCCGGATAAATAGAAAATATCTCAGTTTACAATTCAAAACGGCAACAATGGATTTCACCAAGAGAATACAAGACAACAAGGCAACAAGAAATACAAGAGCAAGTTTGAAGATCTAGATAGGACTTCTGTAATTCATAGATCATAGCTTAGTCTAGCTTCTTTTTATTTTGACATGGTTTAATAAGGAGGTTCAGTAAGCAGTAGCAACAGCAACAACAACACCAACAGTGAAACCACAGCTTCATGGTAGTCTCAGCTACTAGACATTCCCGAACTACACTGACCTGATTTCTTTTAGCCAAGGATATGTAGACAACCTCAGAAGCAGGGTGCGGTCAACGCTTTCAAAAAATGTTTCACACGGAGTATTCAAACGGGCAAAAATCGCTCGTATCCGCTCACTTATCTTTGCACGAAAACTCTTCGTGTTTCCGAGCAAAGAGGGGCAGCTGTGAGCACGAGATTTTTTCCTATATGAATTACTCCCATAATTTCAAACAAAATAATTTCTTTTCATTATTTGCAATTTTATGGATTTTTGGGGCATTTTCTATTAATTGTTCGCATTTGTTTGTGTATTTTCATAGATAACAAAAATACAAAAATATCTTGCATTTTTTGCATTTATGATTTAACTTTGCATTTTAGGATTAATTAAAAAATTAATTGTTTTATAAATTGGTGAAAATCACAAAAAAAAATAGTTTATTGTTTGACTTTTAATTTTAGTTTAGAATTTTTGGTAGTTTTCTTTAAATTGGGTTTCATTAATTGTGTTAATTATTAATTAGAGTTAATTAATTTAATATGATAGGATAATTGTGATTTAGGAGTTAATCTAGGTTACATTTTAATTACTGAAAACAAAAAAAAAAGAGAAAAAGAATATCTGAAAATAAAAAGATTTGTGAAAAGAAAAGAAAAAGGGAATCAAGAACTTAGTTTTGGGCCAATTCTAACAAAATTCGTCTAGGCCCAACTTAAAATGCCCTCAAACCCGGCCGGACCTAGTCCATAGCCGTCCAAACCGGGTCGTTCCCCCAACAAAATTAAATGACGCTGTTTAGTTAAATTGAACCTTGGCCGTTGAGGTTTCTCAAAATCAACGGTCGCGAACTGATAAAGCCTAGCTATAAAATTGTCCGAAGGCCACCCCCACCCCTTCTTCCCCGTCTCTCAGCCCCTCAAACCCTAGAGAAGCTCAGCCGCCCTAATATGCTCCGTCAAACCTGCCGGCGGCGAAAACCCAAACTACCCCAATGGACGCCAAATCTACACCCTAGCTCCCTCTCCTTATCCTCATTCCGATTCCATGCCACTTTTACCTTGAATCGCGCCCAAATCTCTCGAATCTTACTTAGAAGCTGTGAACCCTTGCGGCGCCACAGTTCCTTCGATGGAGGCGCAACAACCAAATCACTCCACAATTACACCCTATGGTCAATCTGTTTCCCCATCCAAAATCCATATTCAATTCCCCTCAAAGGCCTCCAAAACCGTTCGAATTTCAAATCTGGAGTTCCAAGGTCCAAACCCTGAATAGATGTCGTGGGGTTCCTGTCTTGAACTGCGCTTGGTTTTCTTCATCAACTAGTGCTGTTCATCTGTCCCTACCTAAGTGAATGAGGATGAAGTTTGAGTTTCAAGTCTGGGGTGTGAGGCGAGTCAATCGAGTAAGAACTTCTTTATCCTGTTTTAAGTTCTCGTTAATCAATTCATTCTCCTCCTCATCTCTCTTCTTTTAATTCAGTTTCATGTTTAATTTTAAGTTTCGAATTAGGTCATGTTCGTCCTGTTAAGTCAAATTGTATAGATTTTGTTCTTTGTTAGGTTGTCTCAGGGCGGGTAATTAATTTCAATCACGACAAGCTTGTAATCAAGTCTCCTTTTGCATAAGTGATATTGAGACTGCTGTTTTTTATTCATATTATGCTTGCTTTAATTGTCAGATGTTGCTTTTGCATTTTTGTTGAAGAATTCCATCTTGATCCGTTTGAAACTCTTAATACTTTATTAGCTTTGTTTGTGACATTTTAGAGGACCTTAGGGGAGTCAATTGTTAGCCTAAGAACTATAGGGGTCTCAAAAGTATAGTTAAAGTCTGTAATAACTGATTGGGTTGATGGTAATTTAGGTAGTTTAAGTAGAAGGGAATCTCTCGTAACAGAAATGGAAGCTTCTAGGGAGGGGTTCTAGGATATTTTAGATCTTTTGATGGGTAAAACTTGGGGAGGAAGTTAGAACTTGGGGGTTACCAAGGCTAAATTGAAAATTAAAAGAGTGATTGAGGGTGCAATACTAAAATCAGAAGGCTTCCCTATCGTGCTTGCCTATAAAGCCTTTCTTTCTTGCCTTAGAGGGCAAGAATTGAAGTGCAGGAAAATAGACTCATAGGCGACTGAAAATTGACCAAGACTTCCCACAATTCTATTGAAATTTTATTCAAGTGTGAGGGTTTGTAACTTCGAAATAAATATGGTTCATTTTTGAAAGTAGAGATGGCTTGATCTTGACTTTGAAAAGGGTTTTTGGGTCTGAACATTGTTGGAGTTCACTATTCCATTGATTTGGGACTGATTTTCCGTGTTTTTGACTCTTGAGAACATGCTGGGTTAGCTGTTTGTGTGAAGTTGTTTTCCGAGTTGTATTACCCCATCTTTGAGATTCAAAGAAATCCTTCTGCTATCTACTCCTGGGCTGCTGGGGGTTGAGTTCTTTTAATTGGCTTATGTTGCTGATTCTACTGCATATTTGATGATCAATCACCCTTGTTTCTTTCCATTTTCCAGGTACACATTCTTTGAGTTTAAAGCCATGTATGAAGTTTTGGTTTGCAGAATGAAATGAAATAGCTCCGATGTGTCTTGGCTCTTTAGTTTAGTGCCATTGCTTCCACATCCCCTTCTTTTGTATTTGTTTAATATAGGAACTGTTTATTATGATGGCTGTAACTAATAGGTTGCTAACATGAAGTTAGATGTAACAGTTACTACTTAATTAGTTGTTGGATTTAAAGTTTGTTACTAGTAGTTTAATTTGATTGGAAAGTACATCAAACAATTACACATTTTTGTGTTATTTTTGGTATGAGTCCCGCTGCATCTGCTCTCTATTTGTTCCCTTTGCAAATTACGGGTTAATATCAAGTTAGTTCTGATGAGTTAAGCATGTAGGCTGTTGAGAAAAATTTTAAGCGATGATAATTGATAGCTGCACTTTGTGAAATTCAGTTAAGTGGTATTTCATTTGGGCATTTCAAGTGTTTAGTGTTTGTTCGCAATGTTAAGGCTCAATAAAGCCATCTTTGGGATTATGGTTTATAATGGCCAATTAGTCCCAAATGTTCTTTACTTGAATTGTTTGAACTAGCCTTGAGGAATTATTCAGCAAGTTGGGAAAGTGAGTTTGTCCTTTGAAGATAAAACAGTAAAGCGTAAATTTATTTAGTGCTTCAGTAGTCCTGGCCCATAGTTTTGCCCATTTGTTTGATGGTTAAAATGTCAAATGCTAAAGTTTAATCTCTTGTTTGGTCTGTGGATTCGAACTTGCGTCTCATTTCTTGTTGATGATACCAAGTTTCAATTCGGGCTTTACTGGGCCTGAATGCAAAGCAGTTGATCTTGAATCCCCACTTTTCTGCCCTCATGTGTGCGAACTGGGCCTATTATCGAGCTAAGCCCAAATTATTTCATTGCGCGAGTACTATAATTGCAATACATCACGTGCTTAAACGCAAAGGGGAACATGCCATTGTTTATTTATTTCGTTGGAGATTTAGTTTTAACATGCCATTTTGAGATCTTTTAGGCTTCCTCTTTATTTAAGTTAGATCATTTCAAATAATTAGGAGGTGAGCCATAATTAGATAATTCATAATGAATGGCCCTCATGGATTAGTTTAGAAACACCTTAATTATAATAGATCGGAGGTGTGGCATATTAATTAATTGAATAATTTATGGCTCTCCAAGACATAGTTTGAATTTCAATTTAAAATTGGTTTGAGGTGTGCTACGCCAAACAAAAATAACGAATTGCGTGGCCCTCATTAATCACCTCTTTAAAAAATATTTAGAGCTCGGGACGTGCCATTTAGCAAATTTCCATGGCCTCCCGCAGAGTTAATAATGCGTTAGTTGCTTTAGGCATGTGCTTTAATAATTTTACTTTCCTAAACTCGGGTGCGCATTTATGTGACTCAAATCCAAATCTCAACGATGTTAAAATATTACAAAAACCGCGGGTGTATTTATGTGACGTGGTTCGATACGTGTTTTAATGACATTGCAATTCTCATTAAAAATAGTAATAAAAGCAGATAAAAGTTAAAGTGCAAATAGGTTCAATTGTTTAAAATCAGATAATTTAAGCCGAATATGACAGTTGAGCGACCGTGCTAGAATCACGGAACCTGGGAATGCCTAACACCTTCTCCCAGATTAACAAAATTCCTTATTCGGATTTCTGGTTCGCGGACTGTTAAACAGAGTCAACTTTTCCTCGATTTGGGATTAAACCGGTGACTTGGGACACCATAAATCTCCCAAGTGGGGACTCTTAATCTTTAAATAATAAATCCCATTTCGATTGTCACTTAAATCGGAAAACCCCTTTGTACCCTTTCTGGGGTGTAGGTAAAAAGGAGGTGTGACAATATATTGTGCGTAAATTTAAACGTGATGCAAGTTCCCGTTGGACTATGAATGCTGTCTTTGGACGGTTAGGATGACGTCCTCGGACCATGACGTCCTGGGCCATGAAGCGTATAATAAAGGATTCACAGTCTATGAAATGAAGTTCTCGGGCTATGAGAATGATGCCGCCGAACTATGATGCCTTTGAATAATGATATGCAAAAGATAAAATGAGCTCCTCAGGCCATGGCATGGAGTTCTCGGGCTATGAAAATGGTGCCTCCGAACAATGACACCTTTGGACAATTTGGCAATATTTCAGCCCATGAAAAATGTAGAAGGTGACGATCTTTCAGCCTATGCAAGACTTAAATAAAATGGCAATATTCCATCCGATATAAAGTATAAATAAAAATGGTGTTATTTTAGTCGATGCCAAATTTAAAATATAAGTGGCGATCTTTCAGCCGATGCAAGAGTTAAATGAAGTGGCGATATTTCAGCCGATGTAAAAAACAAAAATGGTAATATTTCAGCCGATGCTAGATTTAAAATATAAGTGGCGATCTTTCAGTCGATGCAAGATTTAAATGAAGTGGCAATATTTTAGCCGATGCAAGACGAAGTGGCGATATTTCAGCCGATGTAAAAAAATAAAAATGGCGATATTTCAGCTGATGTAAAGTGTAAATATAAATGGCGATATTTCAACCGATGTAAAGTGTAAATATAAATTGCGATGTCTCAGCCGATGTAAAGTGTAAATATAAATGGTGATATTTCAACCAATGTAAAAATAAAAATGGCGATATTTCAGCCGATGATGATGGAGACAGAGCTTAGTCTCGGAAGGCAAAATAGTAGCCTTATGCAATGCAAGGAATGCAAATGGAGGTACAGCTTACCCTCTGAAGGAAGATTAGTAGCCTTATGCAATTATGGAGACAGAGCATAGTCTCGAAAGGCAGAATAGTATCCTTATGTAATGCAAGGAATGCAAAATGGAGGTAGAGCTTAACCTCAGAAGGCAGAATAGTAGCCTTATGCAATTATGGAGACAAAGCTTAGTCTCGGAAGGCAGAATAATAGTCTTATGCAATGCAAGTAATGCAAATGGAGGTAGAGCTTAACCTCGGAAGGCTGAATAGTAGCCTTATGCAATTATGGATAAAGAGCTTAGTATCGAAAGGTAGAATAGTAGCCTTATGCAATGCAAGGAATGGAAATGGAGGTAGAGCTTGACCTCGTAAAGCAGAATAGTAGCTTTATGCAATTATGGAGACAGAGCTTAGTCTCGGAAGGTAGAATAGTAGCCTTATACAATGCAAGGAATGCAAATGGAGGTAGAGCTTAACCTTGGAAGCCTTATGCAAAAGACAAGAGATGAACAGTAGTGATAGATTCTTAGCTGATAGCGGATAGCTGGTTGCCGATTGCGATAATGTGGTTGTTGGGGACATCGTGTATGGATATTGGTTGTGAAGCAATATTTCGAGGTTTGTATTTCTGAATGTACGATTGTATAAATGTATTTGATGATTTGTGACTTGGGTGCCTGCATTCAAAGAAAAATTGTGAGTTTTGTAAAGGGACCGGTTAGTTCGCATTCCCGCTGGCTTCTCTTGACTGGCTCGACTTTGTTTATGGTGATACTGTAGGTACCCTCGTGGACGCATTGTCAAACAAAGCGATTTTGATAATAAGTATGCATGAGTTTTGTTAAATGTATGATATATGTATATAAAATTAAGAAATAGCTTTTAGATGAACCAACGACCACGACGTGGTTCAAGACATTGCGACCTTTCTTGCTATAGAATTTTGAGGATCCTCGAAATTCTACCCCAGTTTAGTGGGTTGATGCTTCTGATTGCTGCTTGCAATGATCGGCCGACGTTACTCCGTAATTTTGAGGGCCCTCCTCAAAATTATGCCCAAATTTCCAATTGCGGGGGTAAAGGAAAATTTTATTAAATTGTGACCGAACCCATAAGGCTGCCTATGTATCCCCTCTTAAATGGGAATCGGGTCAGACATAATTCAAACTACATCATATGAGGAAAGCATAAAAGTTACGCATAATATCATTTAAGTGCATCTGAATTGATCGGTTTTGGCCAAACTTCTCCGTCCATTTCTAAAAGTATGAGGGCTCCTCCTGTTAGAACCCGATGAACCATGTATGGACCTTGCCAGTTAGGGGAGAACTTCCCTTTGGCTTCATATTAATATGGAAAAATCTTTTTTAACACCAGCTGCCCTGGTGTGAACCGTCTTGGTCTGACTCTCTTGTTGAAGGCTCTGATCATTCTATTCTGGTAAAGTTGACCATGGAAAACTGCGTTCATTCTCTTACCATCTATGAGGGCTAACTGTTCGTAACGACTCTTTTTCCATTATGCATCATCGATCTCTGCTTCCTGTATGATTCTTAAAGATGGAATTTCTACCTCGGGGGGGATGACTGCTTCTGTACCATAAACCAGCATATAGGGAGTTGCACCAGTTGATGTACGGACTACTGTGCAATACCTTAACAAAGCAAATGATAGCGTCTCATGCCACTGCTTATACTTTTCTACCATCTTTCTCAGTATCTTCTTGATGTTCTTATTGGCAGTTTCTACTGCTCCGTTCATCTGAGGCCTGTAAGCTGTGGAATTCTTGTGTTTGATCTTGAAAGCTTCGCACATGGCTTTCATCAAATCACTGTTGAGGTTGGAACCGTTGTCAGTAATGATTGATGCTGGAATCCCGAATTGCCAAATGATACGATCACGGACAAAGTCTGCCACAACTTTCTTGGTCACTGCTCTGTAAGATGCTGCTTCAACCCATTTGGTGAAATAATCAATTGCTACTAGGATAAACCTGTGCCCATTTGATGCGGTAGTCTCTATTGGTCCGATACCACCCATCCCCCATGTGGCGAATGTCCATGGCGACCTTGTTGCATTAAGCTCATTTGGAGCCACATTTGTCATGTCTACGTGGATCTGACAGCGGTGGCACTTTCAAACATACTGGATGCAGTCTGTCTCCATAGTCATCCATAAGTAACCCGCCCGGAGTATTTTCTTGGCTAAGACAAAACTGTTCATATGTGGACCACAAGTCCTAGCATGAATCTCCTCTATCAGTTTCGATGCTTCCTTTGCATCCACATATCTTAGCAAACCAAAATTTGGAGTTCTCCTACTCTGGATTACTCTGTTGTGGAAGAAATTATTGGAAAATCTTCGAAATGTGCGCTTCTGAGTACTATTTACAAGCTCTGGATATTCTCCTTTGGCTAAATATTCCTTGATGTCGCGAAACCAAGGCTTTCCATCCGCCTCTTCCTCGATATGAGCACAATAAGCTGGCTGATCATGAATCTTCACTGGAATAGGGTGTATGATGTTCTTATCTGGATGCTGAATCATAGACGATAGGATGACCAATGCATCGGCAAACTCATTATGGGCTCTGGGACATGTCAGAATACTATCTTTGTGAACCTCTTTCTCAATTCTTGTACGTGATGCAAATATGGGAGTATCTTGGTGTTCTTGGTTGCCCATTCTTCTCGGACCTGATGTGTAAGTAAACTCGAATCTCCAATAACTAGCAATTCTTGGACGTTCACGTTAATGGCCATCTTGAGCCCTAAGATGCAAGATTTGTATTTAGCCATATTCTTGGTGCATGGGAACCTGAGCTTGGCGGGTACTGGATAATGTTGGTCAGTTTCTGATACTAGGACTGCTCCCATTCCAACTCTTTTGAAATTTGATGCTCCATCGAAAAACATCCTTCAACCGTCATAGGACTCTGCAATGTCCTCTCCTATGAAGGATACCTCCTCATTAGGGAAATACGTCTTCAAAGGCTCGTATTCTCCATCCACAGGGTTTTCAGTGAGATGATCTGCTAGGGCCTGTCCTTTGATTGCTTTCTGGGCCACGTAGATAATGTCAAACTCACTCAGTAGGATCTGCCACTTGGCCAGCTTGCCGGTGGGTATGGGCTTCTAAAAGATCTACTGTAATGGATCCATTCTTGATATGAGATACATGGCATAAGCACAGAAAAAATGCCTCAACTTCTGAGCTACCGAAGTCAGAGCACAACAGGTGCGCTCCAATAGAGAATACTAGGCCTCATACAGGGTGATCTTCTTGCTGAGATAATAAATGGCTTGATCTTTTCTCCCTCTTTCCTCATGCTGCCCTAGAACACAACCAAACGCTCCATCAAATACTGCAAGGTAGAGTAGTAGGGGTCTACCTGGTTCGGGCAGAACCAAAACTGGCGGTGTTGACAGCTACTCCTTGATTCTGTTAAAGGCTTTCTGGCAGTCGTCAGTCCATTTGGTGGCGGCGTCCTTCTTCAACATCTTAATGATCGGCTCACAAATGATAGTGGACTGAGCTATGATCCAGCTGATGTAGTTAAGTCTTCCCAAGAAGCTCATTACTTCCTTCTTATTCTTTGGTGGCGGCAATTCTTGAATAGATTTGACCTTTGATGGATCCAATTCTATCCCTCGGCGGCTCACAATGAACCTAAGCAGTTTTCTGGTACAAACCCCAAATTCACACTTTGCGGCATTCAGCTTCAGGTTGTACCTTGTCATTATATTAAAGAATTTCCTCAAATCTCACATATGATCAACGACTCTATTGGATTTGATGATTTCATCGTCTACATACACTTCGATCTCCTTGTGTATCATGTCATGAAAAATTATGGGCATGCCCTCATGTAGGTGGCCCCCGCATTCTTTAACCCAAACGACATCATTTTGTAATAATACATTCCCCACGGCGTAATGAAAGTTGTTTTCTCAGCATCCTCTTCATCCATCCATATCTGATTACCTAGAAAAACAATCAATGAATGACTGCAACTCATGTTTGGCACAGTTGTCAATCAAGATATGTATATTCGGCAAGGGAAAGTCATCTTTTGGACTGGCCTGATTGAGATCTCGGTAGTCGATGCAAATTTTGAACTTCCCATCCTTCTTCGGTACTGGCACAATATTGGCTAACCATGTCAGATACTCTACTACCCTAGGGACCTTAGCTTTGACCTACTTAGTGACTTCTTTCTTGATTTTCAAACTCATGTCTGGCTTGAACTTTCTGAGCTTCTGTTTCACTGGCGGACCGGCAGGATCAGTCGGTAATTTGTGAGCCACAATGGACGTGCTTAGACGAGCCATGTCGTCATATGACCATGTGAATATATCCTCATATTCCCTTAGAAATTTTGTATACTCTTCCTTCTCGGACGGTGACAAATGAACGCTGAATCGTGTTTCTTTGATGTTCTCTGCATCTCCCAGATTGACGATCTCAGTCTCGTCCAGGTTGGACTTAGGCCTATTCTCGAAATTCTCAACTTCCTTAACAATTTCTTCCGGTATATCATCTTCCTCTGAATCTATGTCCATTTGTTGCATTGTCTCATTATATGTCACAGTCGCTGGTTCATCAAGATAAGTAATATTAATGTTGTTTAAATAAAGTAATGATAGAAAATAATAAGAGAGAGAGATTTGTAAGAAAATACTTTAATAAATTCCATAAGTGTTTTTGAACACTGGAGCTCTTTCTTGCGAAAAAAGAAAAATGCGAAAAGAAAATAAACTTAATAAAGCAACATTACTATTACTTATCTTGATGAACCAACGACTGTGACATGTAACGAGACAATGCAACAAATGGACATAGATTCAGAGGAAGATGATATACCGGAAGAAATTGTTAAGGAAGTTGAGAATTTTGAGAATAGGCCTAAGTCCAACCTGCATAGTGACTTCTTTCTTGATTTTCAAACTCATGTCTGGCTTGAACTTTATGAGCTTCTGTTTCACTGGCGGACCGACACGATCAGTCGGTAATTTGTGAGCCACAATGGACGTGCTTAGACCAGTCATGTCGTCATATGACCATGTGAATATATCCTCATATTCCCTTAGAAATTTTGTATACTCTTCCTTCTCGGACAGTGACAAATGAACGCTGAATCGTGTTTCTTTGATGTTCTCTGCATCTCCCAGATTGACGATCTCAGTCTCGTCCAGGTTGGACTTAGGACTATTCTTAAAATTCTCAACTTCCTTAACAATTTCTTCCGGTATATCATCTTCCTCTGAATCTATGTCCATTTGTTGCATTGTCTCGTTACATGTCACAGTCGTTGGTTCATCAAGACAAGTAATAGTAATGTTGTTTAAATAAAGTAATGAGAGAAAATAATAAGAGAGAGAGATTTGTAAGAAAATACTTTAATAAATTCCATAAGTGTTTTTGAACACCGGAGCTCTTTCTTGCGAAAAAAGAAAAATGCGAAAAGAAAATAAACTTAATAAAGCAAACTAGTGCGTAACGCTTTGTTCAGCCTTACTACCATGAGGCACGTCAGACTCTGGTGGTTCTGACAGTCTAGTCATTGAGGTGTGCCCCTCTACTTACAGCCTGCATGGAAGGGCCTTCCTCCCCCTCCTTCTCGAAAATGACACAACAGTCCATATCATCCTCTTCCATGAACAAATTCCTCATTGCTGCTAATGCTTCCTCTTCTTCTGACCCATAGATGATTTCGGCTGGTTGAAAAGTCTGCTCCAGACAGGGTATCAGTTGCTCTAATGGATAGTAAGGCCGTGCCATGGTGGCGACTAGTCCTTGAATTCTTCCCAGGTATACTCATACCCCAACCCGAAAGTGGTACCGTGCTTTTTGAGCTTGATAGGCTTAGCGGTTCCTTGGAGGTTTTTGCCAAGTTCTTCGCCAGGTTCATACCCACTCCAATTCAGTATGCTTTCAATTTTGTTGTCACACCATTTGTCTTTGTCGACTGCGTTGACCTGCTCGATGTGGTGGTAGGTTTCCCCACCTAATCTTCTTCTTCCTCCAATTGTTGGAATGGTCTGACAGCTATATATGGGGTTGCTACCGTCACCGTGAATGATCACCTCCTGGTGATTCCATTCAAATTTCACTACCTGATGTAGTGTTGATACCATGGCCCCAACGGCATGAATCCACGGTCCCCCAATAGTAGATTGTAAGAAGCCAGCACGTCTATCAATTGAAAATAAACATCAAACCAAATGTGCCCCATTTGCAAACGTAGGCTAATTTCCCTAATAGTGGACCTTTGAGATCTGTCGAAAGCTTTGACGTTGATGGCCCCATCCTTGATTTCATTCATCCTTTTTCCTAATGTTTTGAGTGTTACCAAAGGACAAATGTTGATACTGGACCCTCTAGGATCTGGGTGATGAAATAATCTTCGCACTGCACAGTGATGTGCAATGCCTTGTTATGACAAAATCATTCTAGTGGCAGCTCATCCTCGTGGAGGGTGATTTTATGACTCTCCAATACCTGGCCTACCATGTTTGCCATTTCTCCTCCAGTGATGTTGCTTGGTACATACGCCTCACTCAATACATTCAATAAGGCATTCTTGTGTGCATCAGAACTTTGTAATAAAGCCAAGATAGAAATCTGTGCTGGTGTTTTGTTTAGCTGGTCGATGACCGAGTATTCTTTTGCTTGTATCTTTCTCCAGAGATCACCGGGTCCAGTTTCAATGATGGCTTGTCGACCAGAGGTCTGCTTACTTGACTCAGCTAAGTGTTCTGGGGTATAAACCCTGCCAGTTCTTGTCATACCCGGCACTGCAACGGTTTCCCCAAACTCGGCTTTTCCCTTTCTTCTTGCCTCTACTATGTAGTCCCACGGTATAGCTTTTGTGTGGAACGGTGTTATGACTGTCATTGCTAATTGAATAGGCACCCTTGCCTTGGAAGGTAATACAGCAACTTCAAAGGGCTCAGGCACTTTTGGGGACCCAAACTCGACCTCGATTGGCATTTTTGCGAAGGCTGGTGTTTCAAACTCAAGCGGTATGGACATGTTTACCTCAGCATCTTCAGAAGGCTGAATTTGGACCACAATCGGGTTAAGAGTGACTGTTAGTTTATTTGGATCGTCACCTTTCGTGATCAATCCGATTGATCCTTTGGGATCCCAATCGTCTTCTATTTCAATCATATGAACACTTCCACCATTGTGGTCTAGTAGAGGGTTATAGCGGACGTTCAGAGTAGGCTCATTTGCCACCATGATTTTGATGTCTATCAGAGCCTGGATTTTGTCCTTCAGGGAGCGACATTCATCAATAGTATATCCCTTCATGCCAAAATGGTATGCATAGGTTTTGTTTGGGTTAATCCATTGGGAAGGGTTTTCAGGAGTTATGGTAGGGATATGGGTGACATAACTAGTGGCTTTGAGCCTTTCGTATGGCTGGTCAATTGATTCGGCAATGGCGCTATACTGTTTGGGAGGTCTGCGGTCAAAATTTGGTCAGGGTCTAGGAAAGTTTTTGTGAGTAGGAGGTTATTGATAGTGGGCTTATTGGGTGTTCTAGGCTTGGTAGACTTGTGTGTGTTAGGAATATCTAGGTGAAGTAGATTGGTATATGGGATGTGGAGGCGATTGATAGGTAGGTGGTGGAGCTTGGTAGGAAGGTGCGGGTGTCTGGAAATTTGTAGTGGGTTAATATGTAAGTGGAGATATCGGGTAGGTTTGATATTTGACTATGATTTGGTTCTCTATGCAACCATTATGGCGCTTACGTCCCTCTTTTTGGATGTACCACCAGACTATAGAGCCTTGGCTTGCAAAGCTTCAAACTTAGTGACCATACCATTTTTGATGACTTCTTCAATCCTTTCTCCCAGCTTGATGATGTAAGAAAATTTATGGTTCTCAATCAGCATCAGTCTTTCATAGTATTACGGATCCTATGCCCGGAAGAAAAACTTGTTCATTTGTTCTTCCCCTAAAGCTGGTCAAACCTTTGCAGCCTCTGATCTCCAACGAGTGGCATACTCGCTGAATGTTTCTGTGGGTTTCTTCTTTAAATTCTGGATGTAAAACAAATCCAGTGCATTCTCCATGTTGAACCTGAACCTGTCCATGAAGTCGGATGCCATACCAACTTAGTTTGACCACTTCTTGGGGTTTTGGCTAATGTACCAAGACAAAGCATCTCCTTTCAGGCTTCTCATGAAAAGCTTCATTCGGATTCTCTCATCTTTCCCTACTCCGACCAGCTTGTCGCAGTATGTCCTCAAGTGTACCCTGGGATCCCCTATACCATCAAACATTTTGAACTTGGGAGGTTTTTACCCCACGGGCAGTTCGACATCTGGTTGAATGCAAAGGTCTTCGTAATTTAGTACCTCGATCCCCTTGCTTCCTTCAACACCCTGAACTCGGCTAGTTAGCTTCTTGAGTTCTATGGCCAGATTCCTGATAAGATAGTCTTTTTCATTAGACTCAATTGTACTCGAGGAAGGCTGAATGAGGTGTGGTATGGTTTCCACATAGATTGGGATTTTGTGGAGATGATCATTTGTGGAGTTTAGTGGTTCAGGGATGAGCAGTGGGGTGTTGCTCGAAGTGAGGCATGTGTTGCAGTGGTGATGGGGAGTGGATTGGTTTTGTGGTTTCAAGATGTTTTGAGGAGGTGTGGGATTTTGAGTGATGGGGAAACTGATATCCGGGGTACTGAGGGAAAATGACAAGTTTGCCAAGTTCTGAACTTGGTCCAGTTCTTCCTGAAATTTTAATAACTTTTGTTCGAGCTGGGAGGCACTTTCCTTGGAAACCTAAATACCATGAGGAGTCTCTACCATTTTAATTCAGATCTCGTTTTTTGTTCAAATCTTCCATTTTTCCCTTGTTCTTGTTCATGATAGGACTCCGAAGAGGAGGAGGCAGAGGACCCTTGGATCTTGTAAAATCTGATGACGATGCCAGAGTGCATGAACTAACCATTGGGGAGGGGAATAAGCAAAAGTAAAAACAAAAGGTAACGAGTTAGTAGGGATTACAAAGAAACAAAATGTTGCGATATTTAAACACGTAGTGCAGGAAATATAAATCGTGGCCTGATTTTGGGGACCTCGTTGTGCCCGAGGTAGGCCTAGCGACAAGTAATTTTGGAGAACTTAGAATGCTAAATGCCTCATTTTATTGATAAAAAATAAGACGAATCCCAAAACGACACTGAATAACAAGAAATAAAAATGTCACTAGTAGCCATAGGGCTTATTACATTGGTAAAGCAAAAATAAACTCCTATTTACTTGGTCCAAGAAAGACCTTCTCCAGACTCGGCAATGTTGGCTCCCTCATACAGTTCTCTTAGCTCGCGTAATCCCAGCAGCAAGTAGGCCCTTGCCAGATGTCCGCCTTCATTTCCTACAGCAACCGACAATCTTCAACCCTCTTCAGAAACTTCTTTTCCAGCCCCACTATGCCCCGTTCTAAACAGATCAGTCGTTTGTTGGCGCTGGCATCCATATCTTTCCATTCTCCAATTAGCTTTTGATTGGCTTCTTGTATTTCACGGTGCTCATTTTCACATTCCCGCATCCTCTTGCGCAGTTGGTTGTACTATACTTGCACTTCATCCTTTTCATCGATGATCCTGTGACCTCAAACAAACCCGGGTTGCCCTAACCAACTATGATTGTCTTCCAACCAACTTGGGTAGTATGCAGTATAACCAGCATGGTATCTGTCTGGTTCTATGGAATCCTTTCCTAGGATGATTTTGCAGTGCCACATATGCTGAGCTTGACACTTGTATGGACTATCTTCATCTTGAAAGTCATCCCTGAAGTGACTCATTTTGTTGACGCTTGGTATAACCTGCTTTCTTCCTTCCTGCCTCATGACTCGGAGACGGACATAAGAATAATTTCCCCTCAGACCAATGAGTATAAGAAATGATGCATCCCAAGATCGGACAATGAACTCTTCAGTAGGGAGCACTCAAACATCCATTGCACCCGGTCTTCAGTAAGGTTGTCGAAGTGTTTGACCCACTCTCTAGCATTTTCTGGTTAGCGAACATATTGGGTATATAGTTCATCCGTTTTGGGTGATGAAAAGCGATATGATTGTCCCAGTCTCTATGATGGATTTCCCACCGTTACTCACCTCTTTGCAGGTGCTCCATGAGCCATAGTTGGAGTAGAAAATTACACCCCTCAAAATGTTTGGCCCCTTGTTGACATCTTTATAGGACTCGGTATATTTATGAAACTATCATTGGCACAAGGCTCAATGGCTGCCCCTTAATTCCTTCCATTAAGGTTTTAGTGACCATGGCCAGTCTGGTATGGATTCTTGTTTTCTTTGTTGGAAAAAATATCATCCCCAAGAAATAGAACATAAACACAAATACTCTTCGGTGGATGTGCCCCAATGAGGTGAGGGCGAATTCGTCCGGATAGGTACGGTATGATTTACTATGACTGTACCTTTCATACAAATGGTAAAAAGGGATGTATGACTCCTCCAAGCATGTCAAGTCAGGATTCTTCTTTAAACCCATCATCTTAAGAAAACCCCTACCCTTACGATTTTTCGGCCTTAGCAAACCCGGAGATTCCCATGGTATCCCAGCTAGTCCTCCTATTTCCTCGAGTAAAGGTGTCATTTCTATATCCTTGAAGCGAAACACTGATCTATCACAGTCCCAAAACAAAGTTGCAGCTTCTATGATCTTGTTGTTAAGTTGAATGTATAGGAGAGAATGCAAGTTTCCTAGATACTTTCTGAAAAGAGCTTGATCGCTAAAATGAAGATCTCCCCACCAATTCAACAATTTAGGGTGGATGTTGGTGACCATGCCGAATCTGGGGACCTCGTGCCTCATTTTCTGCAAAATAAAAAGTTAGGCCCTTTTCCCCCACCGGACTCGGCTATTTAACATCAATAATTAGCATAAGAAGCATTTAGTTATCCTAATGGATGCATAGAACATGGTAGTGCCCGTTTGGGTTTCAAGGAAACCTAGTGGACTTTGGAAAAGGCTATCATCAAGATTCATTATGCGGACAACATAACTGACTCGGCTAAGTTTCACCATGATGCATGCACAATTGAAAGAGAAATGGTTTCTATGGGGTATTAGACTTGGTACCCTTGAGCGGACAACTCAAGAGGGAAAGGCGCGGAACTGTCGATGGCACCGCTGATCGACTATTTTTACCGCAAATATGCCTTTGACAAATTTTGGGGGTTATAATATTGGAAGGGCACAACCATTCATTATAAGCGTTGCTATGGTATTTTGTTTGGCACGAGTGGAATATGATGTTGAAAAATACAATACAATAATTAACAAATTGTCATGTACAATTTCACGTTCATAAAGTAATGATTACAGTAATTGCTCATAATTACAACACTATTGAAGGAAAACGGTAAAAGAAGCATTAAAGAAAAGAAGCAAAGAGCCAGGTCAGTTTCGTAGTAAAAAAGATATAAAGACATTAAATAAAGGCAATAAAGAAGCAATAAAGTCACAAGCAACATGAAATTATAAAAGCCTAAAGAAGTCCCCAGCAAAGTTTCCATGATGTCGATGCCCCCTTTTTCTAATGGCGAAATCGGGTTTACGACATTTGGGCGAACAACTCTATTCCTTTTGGGAATTTGGGTCTGAGATTTAGAAGACTCGCCACCTAATGATTAAGTGCATTAGGACACTAATAAATTAAAAGAGAAGAAGAACTAGAGAAAGGGTAAGGGCTTGACATTATCTCGGGGGGGGGGGGGGGGGTGTTAGGCACCCCCCAAGATCAACTAGTCTGGTTCCCGGCCATGCTACAATTGTGACTTTAATAAAAAAGTAAACATGCTAAACAACTTCCACATAACGATTACAAGTAGGGAATGTATCAAGGCTAAATAAACAAGCTGAAGTTAGGGAATAAGTAATTTTATAGTTGTTTTAAAAGGATATATAAGCGCAGAAAATGTGGATCAAGTAACAAGTGAAAGAAATCAGACAAAGAAGTGAAATGGGTGAAATTTTTTAAAAAAGAAAGCAGTGCTGGAAATTCAAAGTGGTTTTAAATGATTTAAAGCGAAATACAAAGTTTAAAGAACTGGAAACTGGTAGTTTAAAGAAAATAAGAATGTAAGTACATAACGAGGGAGGGGGGTCCTTAGGTTTATAAATAACATGGATCATATACGCAACACCTGGTAACCAATTATACGGATGGTATTATCGCGTAATCATCATATCTATGTCTACCCTTCCCACCCCATTAAGGCATTAAAGCGCGGAATAATATCATTACTTACTGCATGTTATTACCCGTCCCGATCTTATCAATTCCGGAGGCATTGAGACTACTAATCCTAAAAGGGAGGGAGTTAGGGCTTTTTAAGAGTTTTTAAAAAGGATAAAAGTCTAGGCGACAAACAAAACAAATAAGCAAATAGGGAAAAAGCAAATAGTAGTTACAGCTCAAAAAGGCCTCCTCACTTAAAGGCAAATATATTAGCATGGCTTCAAATACTGGTTATGGTCTGAATTGATTAAAGCATTAGGATAGGCTGATATTTCTCATATGAGACGTCTGAATTAGGCCTGATCTGGTTATAGTTTATCAAAACGGACACAGTTAATTAATCACCTAATGGTTTGCCTAAGTGAGACCTATAAGCATTATGTCTAACAGAGTGTACTAATTTTAAAGAAAGGATTGCTAATTTTATAAACAAAAGATCGGCAGATTTTAAACGACCTTATAACTAGCTTTAGAATTATAGATGAAATATAAGAAGGTGATTCGATTGATTACTCCTATAGGCATGATTTCTAAGCGTTGTTGATTATAAAACAATTACGTAAGTGCAGGAGTCCTATAGGAATGGTATCTAAAATGAAGTTGATTATTATTAGACCTATGATTGTTTTCCTAATGACAGGTATATGCCGAAGTGCAGAAGAACCTATGATCATGATTTCTATACTAAGAAATGCAGAGACTTAGAGCCAGGATTTCTATATGCAGAGAAGCAGGAATTTATAAATAACCTAGAGGCATATTGTCTATGTGAATGCGGGAATTAGAAAATACTATAGGCAAGTTATCTATGATGGGAATGTAGAAGTTTATAGGTAACCTATAGGCATGCTATCTATGTGAATGCAGGAATTAGAAAATCCTATTGGCAAGTTATCTACCCTTTGCATACAATCATTCCCATCTCTTTCCACTAGCCATCCCCAATAGTTATTACAAATTATTACAGACCCAAATGAATCGGCAAAGTAAAAATTACATCAGAAATTCCAGCTATAACCAAACAGCCTAATTCAGACTCAAGGTCTAACAATATGAGATAAACCAACATCTATGATCGTATTTCCAAAAGCCTTTCTCGCCCTTTGGGTGTGTTAAAGTTCCAAGGAGCTTTGTGAACTCCAGGAAGTGCTTACACCCAATTACATTACAGAATTAGATTATAGTGCTGTGTGGAAGGGACAACCCTAAAATGTCCAAGTTCGGAGGGAACTAAAGGTCCCAAAGCAAGGCTCATAAGAGGGGGGCTGAACTTATAGTGGAAGAGTAAGTGTAAGTGCATAGGGAAGAATTAGGGAAAGACATGGTAGGCTAGTGGTCATGCCCAGCAATTGTGAATGCTGGCACACCACTGATCAACCAGTCAGCTAAATCTTAAGAGTTAGGATCCATTGTGGACCAGGTTCTGACCTGAGTAACAATTTGAATACTACCAAGCCATGAGCCTTAACTCAAACACATAGAAAGGGAATAGTGGATAGGGATTCACAATAGAAACTGATACAAGGAAAGAACATACATAATTTAATCACTGAACATGAACAACAAAGTAAACAAGAATGCTGAAAGATAAAGTAAACACATAGAGGTGAGGCAGAAAAATTAAATCAGAACATACTAGTTTTAGAAGAAATAAGTAAAAACAGTAGTCTTGAAAAAGCCAAGTTGCAAGCAAAGCAGTTCCAAAAGATCCAAGCAAAGCAGATTATTGGATTTGAAACAGTATTGCAAGTGTGCAAGTATGTTAAAGACTAGTCATGTGAAGGTTTTGTGTAGATGAAGTCGTGTGTAAAAGTGCAGAAGGGCAGTCCCTTTTATAGTGCAGAAAAACAAGTAAGAAAGGCAAGAAAATATCATTGAAATCAGTCCCCCTTTGGTTAAGGGATTCTGATTCGAATGGGTAAAAGTCAATTAAGGAAAGAGGTTTTAATTAAAAACTTTTAAAGTAGCACAAAAGGGGTAAATACATAGAAGTTGTTTAAGGAAAACAATCAATAGTATACGGTTTTTGCCAAATATGGCAAGGGAATCAATAAAATAGCCATGAAACCAAAATTACAAGTCCAATTTGAAAGAACCAAGTAAAGAAAGGTAAATGAGGTCCAATCGAAGAAAAATCAGGGACAATTCTTCAGCCTTAATAGAAGGATTTCAGAATCAGTCACTTAGTTGGTAAAAAAACCTTTTGAAATAGAAATTTCTCATATATAAAGCATACCAATCAAGCAGAAGGAATCGTCAGGTTACTTAGGAAAAAAAGGTCTAACATTGAAAGACTTAGAGTCATAAGCAGAGAAATTCAAGTTCAGTTGCGAACTCACAGTGAGTCTGAAAGCCTAGGGTCCCAAAGTGGAACCCAAATACCACTTGCCAAAGAAACCCTCAAATCCTAGGGTTTCAAATTGAGTCATACATAGAGGTGAGGAAATAAGCAGCTTGATAGAGGCTCAGGAGTCTTTCCCAAAGACTTATGAGAAACAAACAGACAAGATACATAGTTAAGAGCATGGAGAACACGTTTGAGATAAAATTAGAACTTAAACAAGTTCAGAAAAAAAGATACAAACTTAGGCAAAACAGATGAATCATGCTTAGTAAGAATACAAACATAGTCCAGTAATGACAATAAAATCAAAGAACTCAATTGTAAGCATGTATAGCAAATATTAACATGTGAGCATAGGAAAAAAGAAAGTAGAAGAACGGTACATGCGTAGTAAAAGAAATCGGACAAACACACATAAAGAAAGAACAAAAAGAATCAGAGAGATATTTTGAAGAAACTTTTCGGAAACCCTAAATCAAAATTAAACGATTTTGAAAAAGAGAATTTGGGGAAAACCTTTAAAAAGTTCAATAGAACACAGACATGTTCCAGATCTAAGAGAATAAGCAAGTACAAAACCTCCGGCGGCTTAGAGTTGCAGAGAAAACCCTAGAAATGAGAAAGGTCTTGAGGAGTGTGAGATCCTGAGTCTAAAAGACTCATATTTCTTGAACATGCCAGAATAATGGTCGGAGAAGCCATAGATCTACAGATCCGAGAAGATCTTGAAGAGAACCATCGAAGTGAGGCTTCACAGTGAAACACAGGGCGAGTTATCGCCATGGATTCTGGTGGAAACACAGTGAAATAAGGTGGGAGACAATTAGGGTTCCAGGGAGGTTCGAGATAGTTTTAGAGATGAAAGGTTTCAACAGCGGCGTTTCAGGATAAATGAATTATGCTAGGGGGTTTGGAAATAAAAAAAGGAAAGGAAAATTTATGGTCGTTGGTCAAAATGATCAACGGCCTGGATCAAAGGGGAGCCGGGTGGGTTTTTAAAATTGGGTCAGGGTCGGGTAATTTAGGTTTAATTTGGGGAGGAATTGGGGTCAATTTAAGATTAAAATTGAAAGGATATGAAGCTGTAATTGAAATAGAAATGGGCTAAATGTTAAATAGTCAATTTTCCCCTTTTATTTTATAAAAATAGTAATAATAATTTTAAAAGTAAATTAAAAACACTGAGCCAACAAATACTATATAAATATTAATCTAAAAATAATGGAAATAATTTTATAATTATAAAATTCCATTAATCATAAAATAGGCTATAATTGTAATTACATGCAATTTAGCTTTAAAAATTCCAAATAAATTTGTAAAAATATACAAAAATCACCTTAATTATATTTTGGTGTAAATATAAGAATAGAAATAAATTATTCACCAAAATGATAATCTTGAAAATAATTATTGGATTTTGTACTGCTAAAAATAGACAATAAGTTGATTTTAAAATCTTTAAAAAATTTTGGAAAAATACCAACACTCTTGGGCATTCTTTTATAGTCATGTACATGCTATTTTCAAAGTATTTTACATATAAAAGTACATAGGAAAAAATTGGGTATCAACATGTGGTAGCTAGTATGGTAATCATGGACCGATGGCCCTGCTGCACTGCCTTGCCCTGCAGTCTGGGACAAAAGCTTTACATGTGGCCTATCTCCCTGCACTCAAAAAAACACTCTGAGTGGTGAACTACTGACTCGAAGTATGACTCTAATAGCTTGACACCCACTAGAGGAACCCTGAATAGTTGGCAAACGATAAGTCATCTCTAGAATAGCACTGAAGTAGAGCCGTGTTGGAGCACTACGAGTAGGCGGCGGTGTCAAATACATGGGCCTGCTAGACTGGCCCCTCATGAACTGATCTCTACCCTTAGATGGGGCACCACTGAATCCATTGAAATATTGATACATGTTGCATCAATACATAACCCAAATCAATGCGTAAAGCGTCGCAATACACAATATATATCCTTGAACAGTAGGTCAAAGCTAACACTGGTGCTATAGTCAAAGTGGTCTTGAGCTTCTGAAAGCTCGCCTCACAATCATCAGATTATCTGAACAGAGCACCCTTCTGAGTCAATCTAGTCAAAGGAGGTGCAATAGATTAGAAGCCCCCTACAAATCGACGATAATAACTTTTTTGCCCCAGGAAACTCGTCACCACGGTCGCTGTGGTGGGATAAGGCCAACTTTGAACTTCCTTGACCATCCTAGGATCCACCTTAATTCCCTCGCCTGATACAACATGCCCCAAGAAAGCCATTGAATCTAACCAGAACTCGCACTATCCTCAAATTCTGCTCGTGCTCCTCCATACTACATGAGTATATCAATATGTCATCAATAAAGACAATGAAAAATGAGTAAAGATATGGCCTGAACACCCGATTCATCAAATCTTTAGATTCCACAGGGCATTAGTCAAGCCAAAGGACATCACTAGAAACTCATAGTGCCCATATCTGGTCTGAAAAGTCGTCTTCACTACATCTAAAGCACGAATCTTTTGTTGATGATACCCTGATCTGGAGTCGATCTTCGAGAACTCTCTAGCACCAAGTGATAAAACAAATCATCAATGCACGACAAGAGGTACTTATTCTTGATGGTGAGTATGTTCAACTAGCAGTATTCAATGCATATCCGCATGCTCCCATCCTACTTCTTCACAAATAACACCGGTGCACCCAAAGAGACACACTTGGCCTGATGAACCCCTTCTTAAGTAACTCCTGAAGTTGCTCCTTCAACTTCCTTACCTCATTTGGAGCCATGAGATAAGGCAAAATAGAGATAGGATGGGTGACTGGTACCAAATCAATGCCGAAATTAATATCCCGATCCGGTGGCATACCTGGTAGAACGGCAGGAAATACATCGAAAAACTCTTGTACTACTGAATCTATCGTGGGAGTATTTGAGTGGTATCTCGAATAAAGGCCAGATAGATAAACAACCCTTTTCCGCCATATGTCGAGCCTTCAAGAAAGAAATAACCCATCTAAAAGTTCCAACAAATGAACCTCTCCACTCCAATTTGGGCAACTTCGGTATGACCAAGGTAACAATCTTGGCATAGAAATCGAGAATGGCATGGTATAGATATAACCAGTCCATGCCTAGGATAACCTCAAAACCAATCATATCGAGCAATAAAATATACGCTCTAGTCTCACAATAACAGAAATTCACTACAAAAGACCAATAAACCCAATCCATAACATACGAATCACCTAGTGGTGTGGACACATATACGAGAATACCCAAGGACTCACGAGATACATCCAGATAAAGAGAAAATAGAGAAGAGACATAGGAATACGTATGAATCTAACAGTACCGATGCTTCTATACGGTAGATAGAAATAGTAAATATGATCACTACATTGGAGGTGACTGACTATGGCCTATCTAGAAAGGCATAGAATTTAGTCGAGCACCACCTGCCTGGCCTCCACATTTTGGGAGACCCCTACCCATCTACCCTCTAGCTCTAGAAGGGCGGGCAGGCGGGCGGTGTGGTAGCTGGTATGGTAATCATGGACCGATGGTCCTCCTGCACTGCCTTGCCCTGCAGTCTGGGACAAAACCTTTTCACGTGGCCTAACTCCCTGCACTTAAAAAAACCACTCTGAGTGGTGAATTACTGACTCGAAGTCTGACTCTAATAGCTTGAATACCCACTAGAGGAACCCTGAATAGTTGGCAAACGATAAGTCATCTCCAGAATAGCACTGAAGTAGGGCCTTGTTAGAGCATTACAAGCAGGCTGCGGTGTAAAATACACGGACCTGCTAGACTGGCCCCTCATGAACTGATCTCTCCTCTTTGGCGGGGCACTATTGAATCCACTAAAATGCTCATACCACTTATCCCTTGCTTTAACTCTTTTCTTGTGTTGGGGATACACTCAACCCTCGTAGCTATCTCTACAACCTGAAGGAATAGAGTCCCCATCTCTAACTCACGGACCATTGAAACTTGAATCTTAGGGTGCAGACTTGCAATAAACCTTTATACCCTATCCGTATTCGTGGGGAGTATGATATCCGCATTATGATACAAGTCAATGAATCTTTCCACATAGTTGATCACATATATCTGACCCTGTCGAAGCAACTCAAACTGACCCCGAAGCTTCCCTCTCTCTGAAGGTGGGATGTATTCTCCAAGAAAAGATGTGTAAATTGATCCCAAGTCAAGGGAGGTGAAGCTGCTGGCCTCTTTAGGAGGTAAGCCTGCCACCTTCTGTGGGCCTTACCCTCTACCTGAAATGTGGTGAAGTCCACCCTTTTGAACTCCAATATTTCGATATTACCTATCCTCTCCTTGAAATAGTGAATGAAATCATGGGGGTCCTCTGATAGATCACCCCCTAAAAATAATAGGGAGAAGCCTAGTCCATATGTCCAGTTGCGTTTGCCTATAAATGGTCATGGTCAGTCCGGTCTTCGGTCTAAGTACCGCAATTGACTAAGCCTCGCCCGCAGGTAGTGTACCTGAGGTATGATAAACAATAGTAGTGTGTCCTAAAGCATAAACGGTAGGGGTTGTGCTCCCTATCACGCCTAAGATGTGACTGGATCTGCCTGTAATACCCCAGCATAGGTCATATAATCCATGAACCGTGGCTTACAACTTATGACCTGCTGAAATCCTGGTGCATTCTTAAAATCTGTTGTAGCTGGCTCAGCTGCAGGTACCTCATCCTTCTCCTTAACAATATGATCCTCAACTAGATCCACTTATGGTACTACTGGAGCAACTCTAAGACTTCCTCGTCCTCTAACATAAGTTGTGGCCCTCCCTCGGCCTCTGCCTCTAACAACCGGTGAAGCATCTCCTCTACCGCCAAGGGCCCTAACTCAGTCATCAATCTCTCTAGTCTCACAGGCTTGCAAGTTTCCTACCACTCAGCCCGAACAATGATAACATGATGTAACGGTAAATAATAACAAAAATTAAGATATATATGCAGATGAATGAATATGACTGAGTACATAATTATAACTTAAGCAAATAACTCAATATCATAAATGACCTCAGTGGGTGCCAACAGAATAATCCCATTGCCTAAACATGATTTCTACATGGATCACAACTCAATCACTCTAATACGTAGGAATTACATGGATAGAAAAAAGGTCAGATAACTACTGTACCACAAAATCAACCGAGTAATAATTACTTAGGTGCACACCCACACGCCCATCACCTAGAATGTGCGTCACCCCAACACCAACCATATAACACGTATTCCAGGGATTCATAACCTTAGTACCAAGTTTAGAAGTGTTACTTACCTCGAAGTGTGCAACTCAATGCAAACAAACCCTTGCCTCGCGAATCGGCCTTTGAACGACTTGAATCTAGTCACAAACAACTTAATATAATCAACACAAGCTATAAGAATCGATCACATACGACAAAGCTACGTTCTTTAACCAAATTCAAAAAGACAACCCCGGGCCGACACCTCGGATCCCGACAAAATTTATAAAATCCGAACACCCATTCTATAACGAGTCCAACCATTTCAAAATTGTCCAATTCCGATCATAAATTGACTTTCAAACACTCAAATGTTACTCTATAATCCCTAGTCCAAAATTCCCCTAATTTTACCTTAACAACACATAATCTAAGTATATAAATCAATATGTATTTAATATTATTGGAAAGAAGTGACAAAAAAATAGCTTAACTCTTGATTTGTAGTGAAATCCCTCTCAAAATTTGCCTCTAGCCGATCTCCCAAAGTCAACATATGAAATAATACCCCTCGTTTTTTAACTTTTATAGTCTTCCTAGTTGCCATTCTTCGCGAACGCGGAAATAGCCTCACATTTGTGAAGCACAAATAAACTCAGCTTCCAAAATCCTCTTCGCGAACGTGACAAACTAGTCACGAATGCAATGGCCAAGAACATATCTCTTCGCGATCGCGACCCTATCCACGCGATCGCGTTGAACAAATAATCTGTCGCCCTAGGCCTAACCTCCCATATTTGTGAACACGCGTTCGCGATGCACAAATTTGTGAACCCTTAATGAATGCACCCCAGTTCTTGAGAACACATAAAACAATTTTCACCAGTCACCAAACAGTCCTTCATAGACCTTCCCTCGCGATCGCATATAAGGAAACCAGAACTAGACATAAGAATAGTCCTACAAGTCTAAAATGAGTCGAACGTTATCTGAATCACATCCGAGGCCATCAAGACCCCATCCAAACACAAAAACATATCCTAAAACGTTATATGGACTTAGTCGAAGCCTCAAATCACATCAAACAACATCAAAAACACGAAACGTACCCCAATTCAAGCATAATGAACTAGAAACTTCCAACTTAAACCAATGCTGAAACACATCAAACCAACTCCGATTGACCTCAAATTTTTCTCACAAGTCATAAATGGCACAACATACTTGCTCGAACTCCCAAAACCAAAATCCAAGCCCAGTTTCAATAAAGTCACTCTCGGTCAAACTTCTCAACTTTCCAAACCTTCAAATTCCAACTTTCGCTAGTTCAAGCCAAAACAACCTACGCACCTCCAAATCAAAATTCGAAATTATTCATATGTCAAAAATCACCATACAAAGCTATCAGAACCATCAAAACTCCATTCCAGATTTGTTTACTCATAAGTCAATATCGGTCAACTCTTTCAACTTAAGCTTCCAACCTTGAGACTATGTGTCCCAATTAGTTCTGAAACATCTCCGGAACTAAACTTACCACCCTGTCAAGTCACATTGTTACACCCCATATTTTCATACGTGAAACTACGCCATATGTAAATTGATGAAAGCTCGAAAATGAGATGTTACATCTCGCATTTTCATACGTTAAAGTTTCTTGGTAAGATTAATCGATGTAAGCTCGTGAATGAGATTATTTTGAAATTATAAATATATGATACTTCAAATAAGTAATAAGTAAATTCATGAAGGTGAGAGGGTAAGCGATTCGGAGAAAATGAATTTCGTCGAAGTTTTTCAATTTGAGATAAAATATGGTCTGAGATATAATACCCTGTATTTATGGACTGGTGCCATACAAGGTACCATATGACCATGATAGTAAGAGGCATACAGTATGTTAAAAGTGAGTAGTGTTTTAATAATTTTTAGATAATTCTTAATTATGTGGATATTAGGTTAATTGTAGACTTTGATGGAAACAAGATAATTAAGGAACTGTGGATAAAACTTGAAGGTCCCTGACGTGGCAGCCCCAAGAAGCCTTGATAATGAGTCTTAACTCACAAAAAAAGGTGGCATAATTAAAAGGGTTATGTGACACCAAGTCTTACAATGTGGGGCGTACACCACCAAGACTTAAACCTCTTAATTCACACAAATTGTGCTAGAAATGAGATTCACAACAAAATGGAAATGGTTACATCAAAATCTCCAAGACAAGTGTTAGCAACGGGATTCACACGAAATGTGCCAGAAATGAGATTCACAACAAAATAGAAATAGTTACATCAAAATCTCTAAGACATGCGTTAGCAATGGGATTAAAAATATGTTAGCAACGAGATTCACAACAAAATGGATATGCATAATAGCAACAAGATTTGCAATTCTTAGAGTACATGGTACAATCTTTCTCAAGAATATCATATAGATTTTTTCCTACTTCGATCAGTCGTTGCGTTCTATTGCAACTGACATGTATTAGAGGGATTGTCAAGAGAATCGGCTCAGGTATGTTAAGGATATCCCTTCTTTCTTTTGGCATGATCCATGCGACACAAATAAAACGAGAAAATGCATAACTTCCATAAATGACTCTATTCATAGAAATGCTAGCGATGGTTATATTCTTGATTTCCCATAAGTCTTATTATTTTATCATTTGTTCATGGGTATTAGAAAATACGTGAGTTTATAAAGTCTATTTTATGATATTAATCAAAGGCATAAAGGTCTTATGATACTCCGAAAGGTTTTATTAACGTACTTCTCATGCATTGAATATACATTGACCCATGACCAGACGTCATTATATACGCGTATATATATATATATATATATATATATATATATATATATATATATATATATATATGCATGTATGCATGTGTATATATATGTATTTATATGTATATAGGATATGGGAAAAGGTTACGACGTTATATATGTACCACCACTTGATCAGCTGGTATACGTTGGCGATTTGGCCACAGTGGCCGAGATGATAGAATGGGATGCCCTCAGAGGCTTGATGATATTATGAACACATATACCTATGCATGTTATGGAATTTATACACATATTCATGGCATTTGAAATATTAAAGGATTCATAGAGCTATTCAAACTTACATGTCGAGTCTTTTACTCTATGTTTCTCTCATGTCTATTGTTTACTGATTTTCATTCCTTACATACTCGATACATTATTTGTATTGACATCCTTTTTTCCTGGGGATGATGTATTTCATGCCCGCAGGTCCCAATAGACAGGTTGAGAGTCCTTCAACTAGGCTATCAGCTTAGTGGAAGATGTTGGTGTGCTTCATTTGCTCAGGAGTTGCTGATTTGGTCAATATGATGAGTACATGCATTGATTGGTATGGCAGAGCTCTGTCCTAAACTTTATCATATTATGTATTCTTAGAGGCTTGTAGACATATGTCATGTATACAAATTCGTGTATGGCCTTGTCGGCCTATGTTTTCAGTATATAAAGGATCATCCCAGACTTATAGGCCCATACGTCATATGTATAAGTTTGGATTACATGTTGGGTCGTCCAATGTCGAGTATTTTCCCATATTTTATTCTATTTATCTCACGATAGCCTCTTTGGCTCATTTACCCATAAAGTATGATATGGAAGATACATTGCGTAGGTACTCGGTTGAGTAAGGTATCGGGTGCCCGTTGCGGTCCATCGGTTTAAGTCGTGACATACATAACCATAAATGAACATAGAATGAGAAATAAATGGGGAAATGCCGCTATAATACTCAAAACGACCAGCTGGGTCGTTATAGTGATAGACCTACACAACCAGAGGGATCAGTCACAACAGTTGGTAGAATCCCGAGAGCATCAAATTGGACAGATGCATCCGGACCAAGGATAACAAAGTTCAGATTTCGGGAAATAACTGACTTAACTGCTAAGAAATGCAATGACTATGAAAAGATGAATAAGGCCATGTTCTTCATCATAGTGTTGAATTTCGCTCGCCAAATCATGAGAGATTTAGAGGTTCTTTATGAAAAAATTGGGAACAGGGCATCATAGTGACTGACGGATGCCACATGATGCATTTGGCTAGAGTTTAGTTCTTTAGCCTGGTTTTTGTTTATATCAGTTTTTGATTATCAGATCTGTAGTTTATTTTCCCACTTCTAGTCTCTTATTTATTTTCTATTTCGAGTCTGTTTCTTATTTGTCACTTTGAATTTGTATGTTCTTTTGAGGGTTAGTTTAAATGTCATTTTGAGTCTTTGTAATGAAAAAACCTAAAAAGATTTTGTTTAGTGAAATATTGGAAAACCCAAAAATAATCTCCTTGTACTTTTGCATTCATTTACCTGAACTACATAATGGACTAATTCATCTGGTGTCATGGTATGTAGGTAATCCCTGAATGATGCGATCAAAATCACGAATAAGGCCCGAGTGGAAAAGGAAAAACAAAAGGAGAAAAATGAAGAAAGATAAGACCACAACGAGGGTTTGAAAGAAAAGAAAATAAAAGAAAAATATAGAACAAAATGAGAAAATAAAGTCAGAATGAAACATGCAACCGTTCAAACACTTGATAGAAAGGTTTTAACTTCTAGACGCATTGCAACCCTACGTGAGATTTCCTATTTGTTAAATACTCTGAACTAACAAGTTTGGTGTGTGTTCCAAACTATTTGGTTAGTTTTAGGTGGTTGGTTTGTGGTAACCTGGACTCCCATCCATATTTTACCAACTCGAAAGGAAACGTTTTAATGGCTTTATAAAGTAGTTTGCTAATTGTTAACCGTGAAAATAGGCGGGCACCAGCAATCCCGCTAGAGTGAGCAATGGAAGGAAAACAGACAGTTGCGCCTCTGCATGATGGAAATGTGGGACGAATGGATTAATGGGAAGGAACCCCCAGTGCCATATCTATATTTCAAGAACCGGTTCCCAGTACAGGTGGGACCACTAATGTCCCAATGAAAAATCAATTTATCCCTTACGGGTACGATCTCATGCCAAACAGTATTCCCAAAATGCCTTTTGTTGCTCATCCCCAAGCATCAGTACGAAGGGCAATACTCGTAGTTCTCTTTGGGGCCTCCACTTTGGCAACTTCACATCCAAATATACCAAAGGCATTATAATGAACCACCAACCTTCACTATGCAAGGTTCCCAGTTCCCCCTAGAGATCACATATGCCACACCTGATTCCTTTAATCAGCTACCTCAGTATGATTTCACGGTTGAAGCAGAAAAAACTATCAAGAATACCAAGCAAGAGGAAATAGCTCGGAAGATGAAAAATTTTAAACCAAGACTCAAGAATATGCAAGTCCTGAGTTGCCAGAAGTGCATTTCCTATTCTGATCTATGCATGTTCCCATACGTGTATCTATCGATGAGGTTCAAAACTCCCAAGTGTTAGAAATATGATGGGCACGTAGACCCGATATTTCATCTGAAAAGGTACAGAAACCAACTGAGCGGTGCTGATGGAAAAGTAAAGCTACCAATGGCCTACTTTAATGAGTTCAACTGGAATCGCCTCGGAATGGTTTATGGATCAATAAATATTCCACTGGAATGTCTAAGATGATTTGGCTCGAGATTTTGACTGCCAGTCAAAGTACAATATGGATATCTCACCTGGTAGGAACTCTTTGTCAAATTTAAAGAAGAATTCCATGGAAAGTTTCCATGAGTATGCGATCAAATGGAGAGAACAAGCAGCAAGGGTCAAGCCTCCGATGGAAGAGGCGGATACACTGTGTTTCTACAAGCACAAGAGGCCGACTATTTTCAAAACATAATGTCCGATGTGGGTAAACCTTTTGCTGAAACTAACAATATTGGGGATATGGTAGAGAATAGGTTGAAAACTAGGATTATTTTGAGTCAAACTTCTCTTAAAGTTACATCTTAGGCAATTCAGAATGGTTCAGGAGGTCTAGCTAACAGAAAGAAACGGGAGGAGGGAGCCATGATGGCTTCAAGTTTAAGAGTGGTCCGAAGGAAGTTCAACCAATCATATATTCCTGCCATAACCCCACAACACTATTACCCTCACTAATATATTTCTTATGTCATGGTGCCACCCTACTATGCGGTAATGAATGCACAACCATATGCCCGACCTCAAAACTAACAAACCAGAGGTCCACCTCCCAGAAACTCTCGTCCACAAAAGACCCACTACCAAACATCGTACAATACCCGCCATCAATAAAATGCTTCGCAATATAACCCCTAGAAGAAATCAGTTCACACCTATTGGTAAATCATACTCAAGTCTATTTCAAAAGCTAACTAGCTTGGATTTACTGCAATTTGTGGCTCCAAATCAGCCAAACTGTGTCCCTATCCTACCCATCTAATACTAGATGTGAATATCACTCGGGGGTAGTGGGGAATGATACTAAAGATTTATAGACTCTCAAAAGAGCTGTAGAATACCTGATTGAGGTCAAAGTTATAGTGATTAGTGAGGAAGAGTCCCCAGTGTGACAAATAATCATGTGCCCACTCGCAATAGTAGGTCAGTCATTGGAATGATTTGTAATGAGCGGGAGTTTGTTCTGGCACAAAAATCTATTATAGCCATTGCCATGACTGAAGACAAACCCAAAACAATCACTGAACCTGAAAAGAAAGTAACACCAGCCCCCAGGCCATTGCAGCCAAAGTTGACCCAATCTTAGAGAAGAAATTTGTTTTCTATGTCCCCAAAACAGCCAAAAAAGAACAACTTGTCTTGAATGTCCTAAAAAAGAATGATGAAAGAAAGCTCGCACTCAATGCCCAAGTTGTATGTACCAAATGAGGTCAAAGCTATAGTGATTAGGGAGGATGAGGCCCTCAGTGTGAAAATTAATCCTATGCCCACTCACAACAATGGGTCAGTCATTGGAATGATTTGTGATGAGCGGGAATTTGTTCTGGAACTAAAGGCCATTATAGCCGTTGCCACGACTGAAGACAAACCCAAAATGATCACTTAACCTGAAAAGAAAGCAACCTCGTCCCCCAGGCCGTTGCAGCCAAAGTTGAGTCAATCTTAGAGAAGAAATTAGTTTTCTATGTCCCCAAGACAGCCGGAAAAGAACAACTTGTCTTGAATGTCCTAAAAAGGACTGATGAAAGAAAGCTCACACTAAATGTGCCCAAGTTGCATGTACCAAATGGGCTGCCACAGATGGGGCGGGGACCAAGAATGTCACCAAGATTGTTTAAGCCTGTGATCATAAGTCTCATGCTCCAAAGTGAAATAAAGGATACCAAGACAGTCCCATATAATTATAACAAAATTATTGTTACTTATAAAGGGAAAGGGATTGCAAGAGACGACAATGAGATGACCAAATCTTTGAGGTACTATACCTCAAAAGAGCTGAGAAAAGCCAAACATAAAAAGGGATAATCAAATGCCTCCAAATAAGTCGGTTACCAGTGAACAAGTGAGGACTTTTCTAGAAAAATGAAAGCGCTTGAGTACTCCATAATGGATCAACTCCGAAAGACGCCCTCGCAGATATCGCTTTTTCCCCTTCTTTTGTGTTCAGATGAGCACCAAAAACTGTTACATAAAAACCCGAATGAATAATATGTCCCCGATACAACGATAGTAGCACAACTAGAAACAATGGCTGAAAGATTTTGCGAAGTCAACAAGATTTCCTTCAGCAACAGTGAGCTACCAGTTGAAGGATCAGTACACAACAAAGCCCTCCACTTAACTGTTAAATGCGATGGATATTATGTGAAAAGGGTGATGCTTGATAGTGGCTCAAACTGGACATTTCCTCTCTCTACACTCCAAAGAATGAATATCAGCATGGACCATGTCCGTGTTACCAATGCATATGTCTATGCCCTTTATAGAATCAAGAGGGACACAATCGGAGAAATCGATTTGCTATGGACTATTGCCCCCTAGACTTTGAAGTAACTTTTCAAGTGCTAGACATAAAAATATCATATAACTTCCTCCTCAGAAGATGTTGGATCCATGCAGCCAGAGTTATCCCTTCCACGCTATACCAAATGGTCAAGTTTGAGCACGACAATCAAGAAATTATCATTCAAGGAGAGGATAAGCAATCTATTTATTGGGAACCATCAGTCACATGTCTTGTAGCGAGGAAAGGTAGCAAATATGTTGTCTACCAAGCATTTGAGACAGTGGTCGCCAACTAGTTTGAAAAGGGACCCACATTGCTTCAGCCTTATTTGTTTAATGCTTTAGTCATGGTTGCAACTCAAATGATAAAAATAGGTATAAACCCGAAAAGGGGTTGGGAGCATCACTACAAGGCATCACTAAGCCCATATCACTAATTGACAATAAGGGAACCTTCGGGTAAGGCTTCCTGTCCTCGCGAGTTGATAGGAAATGGGCCACAGAATGCAAGGAAAATGGGTGGGTTGTCTCAAATCCTACCTCGCACCTCTCACAGTCCTTCGTCAAGTCAAAATATGATGAAAAATAAGAAGAAGTTTCCACATCTAAGGAAATAGATGAGAAATGTGGAGTATTGAAAGAGATGCTAATAGAGTCCAACATGATCCAGGACGGGGAAGGCACGAGCCATGCTGAAATGCAATATATGGGCCCTAATTTTAAGCTCAATAACTAGGAGGCTACCCTATTTCACACTACTAAAAAATCAGGTTTAGCGACAGACAAATTTTGTGGCTAAATAGAAAAATCCGTCTCTGATCTCATTTAGCGACGGATTAGCAACGGATTATCAAGAAATTCTGTTAGCTACGAGCATTTTAGCGATCGATTAGCGACGACGTTCGTAGCTAATTCTATTTTTTATTGTGTCATGTCATACGGGAGTCCCGGTAGTCTATCTTGCTGTCTTTTCTATGTTCAAATTATATCATGGTGTAATTCAAATGGTTTTACCTTACTATCTTACTTTATGGTATAAACCCTTCTATTTTTCAAATTTCAATGAAATGAAGTCAATATTTTATATTTCCTAATGTTGTTATTTTTCTTTTCTTCTTTTTAGTTATGTTAATGCGGACTTTAATAACATCACATCCTTGCGGACTTCATGACAAATCCTAAAACATTGTCTAACTTCTAAATAATTAATCAAGAAGTAGAATATGTTGAAGATGATGCTTTTAGGGAAATAAACATGGATTTGGAACAATACGAGAATTGAGCAAATTAATCTGGGAAATTCAGAAAATGTAGCTGCCCCGAGAAGTCGTTAACCAAATTGACATCGGTTCCCATGTTGCATTAATAGAAATTTAGGCTTCAACCGTAAAAATAGCATTCGCAGACAACCGTAAAAATAGCATTCGCAGAGATAATCTAGCAGCCGATAAGAAAGCACAGAGTAGTGAAGAAGGCAGAATTAGCCTTCGAATGATATTTGAAATGTTGTACCCTCACCAAGCTGCGATAGCGCAGCTCCAAACTCAGAATCGAGCACCAAGCAGAATTGATCTCGATACATCACGGAAAGTTATTCACAGGGCCGAACCTATACCGAAGAAATCGAACGATAACAGATCGGAAACTGACCCCTCTATAACGAAGATGCTTGAGGAGCTCACTAAACGGGTCAAAATAGGAGAAAACAAAATCAAAGCTAATGATAAAAAGGTAGATAAGTACAATGCATGGGTTGATAAAATACTGGGTACCCCCGATTCTAAAGGCTTTAGATTCGAAAAAGTTCGTTCGGAAGCCTTTCCTGCCAAGTACGGACCTATAGCCCATTCCAAAGAAGTTTCAGATGCGAGAAATTCCTAAATACTATGGAACTAATGATACTAATGAGCACATAACTTCTTATACATGTGTAATAAAAGGAAATGACTTGGAAGATGGTGAAATTTAATATGTTCTTTTGAAACTTTGGATAAACTTTATCGAAGGGAGCAATGATATGGTACTATAATTTGTCACCCTATTCCATTGATTCCTTCGCCATGCTTTATGATTCATTCATAAAGGCACACGCCAGAGCAATAAACTTCACAACTAGGAAATCGAAACTCTTCAAAGTAAGACAAAGGGACAATGAAATGCTAAGGAAATTCGTATCTCGGTTCCAGTTGAAACGCATGGACCTACCACCGGTCATCGATGATTGGACTGTCCAAGCCTTCACTAAAGGTTTTAACGAGCGAAGTGCATTAGTATCATGTCAACTAAAGCAGAATTTAATTGAATATCCAGTTATGATATGTGCCTATGTGCATAATCAGTATCAGTCAAATATCAAATAGATCCTTAGGTGTAAGGCCCCGGAAAATTTCGCTAAGTAATTTAGGATTTTGTGGTGCTAGGTAGGCTAATTATAATATTTTACATTTTATTAACATGATGGGCATCAATTGGATTTGATAAATAAGTGTATAAGTCTTGTGGTAAGTAGTTTTGGGTCCAAGGAGATGCCTAAGTCTAAGTCAAATTGGAAATTTTCATAATAGGCCATAGTTCCAAATGAGTTCGCACAATTCCCTATTTTGAATGATCATATATATATACATTATATATAAGATTTTATGTGATGGACTACCTGTAAAATGAAAGGTATTTGAGTCTACTTTCCAACGCTTAATACCATTCATCATTTGGACATTCCTACACAAAGTTATTATCAAATTACCAAAGGCTGGAAAAATGCAATCCTATGTCAATTCTGTGATGGCAAAACCATTACGCAGTCCGCATAGTAGATCTGCGACCGCAAATCTGGTTGCAAGCTTGACCAATGTAGCCCAGTTTTGGGCACCAGTTCCGCAAAGCATTTTGAGACACGCATTTTTGTTTTGCGGTCTATTAGGTGACTACATACCCGATTTTGGAGGCTTATTTTTCCTAATTTTATAGCCCGACCCCATTTTAATATATAGGCTTTGGAGTTCATTTTGGGGTGATTTCATGAGAATCATAAAGAGAGGTGAGAACATTTTAGAGAAAGAAGGAGGAACCCAACATTCAAATCATCCAATCATGCATCAATCTTCAAGAATCAAAGAACCCAATCACAAGTTCTTCATCCAAGAAGTAAGGTTCTATACGTTAGACTTTAATTTCGAGTTTGGGGTATAAGATGGGTTATTGAGGTATGATTCTTGGGTGTAATAGTATTATGTATACATGCATGTACAAATTAGGTTTGTGGGAAGAGTGTCGAACACGAATAAGTAAATATTAGGTTGGGTAATGAGGGAAATCTTGTAAAAGAGCCTTGAAATCAAGATGCACAACTAGTGCTAGATAAAATACTCAAATGATCCGAAACCATGAATATCTTCCTAATTTGTGTTCAATTTTATTATGTCTCAAGATTGGGATTGCTAAAATTTTCGGAACATTGTAAAAACTTAAGGAAAAGCTCTTTGAGGTATGCATGGCTAAAACATTCTCTTCTTAGAAATTAAGCAACCATGGTGCCCATATAAATATTGTAAGTCCGAAATTTAATTCATGTAGTACTTGTTATTTCAAAGGGATTGGTGTTGCAAGATATATGTGAAGGTGTATCTCAATGTGTTCAATAAGCTATTCTTGGTAAATTGAAGATATGAGAAGAATGTGAACTATGTGCTAAAATGCCTAGATTTTATGTCAAGTTTAAATTGAGATTGTTATGCCAAACTATGTGAAATCCTCTATGTATATAGATGTTTGAAACAAATCAAATGACTTTGGGAAATAGAGTGTCGCCAACGTGCCGAGAACTTGAGTTATAATTGGGCCTGGTGATGCCTATAACAGGTGGTGTTTGATGATGTGGTGATTGTTTAAAGCTTTTGTTGAATCATTATGATTTCTTTGTTCTTATATGATAGTTCTTTTTATTGAGATGGTGTTTAGTTATATACTAGTGCTATTCGATAGCACTAACGTCCATTTTGCCAGGGGGCGCTATATCTTTAAATGGATGTAGGTGTTTCCATAGCAGACAATGTTGGTCGCAGCTAGTGATGCATCTTCCTTTCAGCGAACTTGGTGAGCCTCACTTCATTTCAGGGTCCTATATATTTGTTTATCATATACTTTGTATTTTGAGGTACAGCCGAAGCCATGTTGCCGGCATTTCCACATTACTCTTTAGTTGTATTTAGAGGCACCGTAGACAGGTTGTGGGTAGTGTCGGGTATTGGAATTAAAACAGAAATAATGATGTTTGGCAAAGATGTATAAAACTTGTACATCATCAAAATTATGAACGAAGTTGCTAATAGAAATGAAATGGAAATCGTTAAAGACATGTTTATAGAATTTGATTAATGATGTACATTTCCTCTTTATTCAAAGAAGAAATTGGGTAGTATGAAATCTAACATGCTTGCTCAGTCGGGTTTACTCGGTTGAGCGCCAGTCGCGCTCATCGAATTTTCAGGCGTGAAAAAATTGGTACAGAGTCTAAGGTTTTAAATTGTCCTAGGATGTCTCGAAGCCGTATCTAGTAGAGTCCTTCTTATCAGGTTGTAGTCGACCACATCTATAAGTTGGAGGCTATTCGAACATTTAGGAATTTTATCCTTCTTTGATACTCTAGATCGTGTGGTGGAACCCAAGATAGGGAGATAATTTCCTTGCTATGTCTTAATCTCAAGATGAGTAATTCATGATTTTGAAATAGTAAGGAGGGAATGACTCTACCATTGATTCTGAGGGAGAGTGACCAAGCATTTGTTAGGAGAATGTATCGAGCCGTGGAAGGATTGGTAGAACTTGTTGCTAAGTGGAGTACCCTTTGTTCCTATTAATGTCTCGAAACCACCAGATCATATAATGTATCAGTATGTTACCAATGTACGTTAGGGATGTGGAGTCGAGGGGTATCGATTAAGCTATTGCCCTATCAACCTAAAATCACCAAGTAAGTCACTCCTTAGTACATCAATATGAACAATACAAAATTTGTACTTGTTGTATATTTACATCCATATTGAAGAGTTCTCATAAACATGGTCTTAACAAGATGTTGAATAACAAAACATTGCATGTATCGATTCTTTGAACGAGATGTATTATTCATGAAGCCTCCTGATCATAGTTCTCTTACTTACAACCTCATATGGAATTGAGCTCTATAATTAGGTCCTTGAATTGAGTTATAACATTATTAATACTTCCCACTTACTTTTCTAAATTCTAAACAATGGACTATATCCAATAAATTTCTTACAAAATCTTTTTATTTAAATGGATAACATCTGCCCACTTGTGACTATGCATGCACCGTCGTAAAGTTTACATATGTGGTTTCAAGTTCCATGTAAAGCATCCCAGGGTTGCGATCCCTATCGAGTCACACTTTTTCTCACTGGTGTATATGACTTCTATGGTTTGAACAGTGACTCTACTCTCTTGTGAGTATCATGAAACCTTTTCACTGTCTAGTAACATAAGATAAAACCTTAGCACCTAACATATGAGTGCATGTCAATCGAAATGGTCACCGTGTGCATAAAGTATCTATTAAAAATTGAGATCCTCACATCCCCTTCATAGGAAGAACTTGTGTCGCCATCTTAGTAAAACTTTCGTGTCCACTTGGGACGTCCCGCAGTAAGTTGCTCACTTTGTTCCTAGTATTGTGGTTGCTCGTGACGTGGTATTGTATTGCAGTTTGGGAGTTAATATAGCAGAAGCATGTCTAGCTCATAACAAATGTTTGTTTCCTCTTTACACCTCCACAACATGTGTTAATTGTGTTCCTTAATTAGTGAATTCATTGTGCTAGTTTCCCAACACTTGTTCGATAACCATGAGAGAACATATCCTTCTATGTGTCACTGTAACACTTGCTTTCTCACAAGGACCCTCAATAGGCTCTCCGTTAAGACCAAATGCACCTTTGGAGGTTATCATAGCACAACACATATTTCTTATGTTTTTCTTTCTTTCATTAGCATCTGAGTATTTCTCAAGTCCAAATCATGGAGAACGCATTATGAACATCTACAAACCTTCCATTATTATTTTATACTCTCTCGTTGGGTTCCGTTGTCCTTATGCACTCGACTTCAAGAATCATTAACCATGTCATTGACATGCGCGGGGAGTCCTGCTATCCTTGGCATTCCTCCTCCCTGGGTGGATAGCAGTTCTAGTTGTCTTTCTCCTTGGAGCATCATGTTGACCATTAGAACCCCTCTATCCAATACATGATTTTATTCCAATATTAAGATGTCTTAGCTATGTGGTTTCACTCGCGAAAGTTTGAGATTAGATGCTTTCAGATTTTTGCACATATCATGAGATTGTTAATTTGGAAGACAAGTTGTCGTATCTTTAGTTCTCTCACATATGATCAATTATCAGGAAGGGTTAAGCTGTTTGAAATGTGATAATCTCATAAGTGTTCAACTTATTTTAATCCTCATGTGCTTGTGTCATAGATTCATTGTGTCAGCTAATGTTAAGAGTGTAATTCAACATCATGTATTTGGAAACCCATATCGCATTCAAGGTGCAGAGCATTCACATTCTTGATAAACGAATTTTCCCTACACTCCAGGAGACAACTAGGTCACATACTTGAATATTCCTCCTTAACGATTCCTATTGCCAATGTACTAGTTACCCATATGCCTCATTTGTTTGATAATTGATATTGTCATAATGATTAACCATGTCAGTATTGTTAGGAGTAATCTTCATGCCTCTTAGCATATAACCTCATGAAATAATCTACTCAGCACATTAGTAGATTTCTAAATAATTCCAGCACGATCCTGAAATCCTTTGCTCCTCATTGTATTAAATATATTGGGTATTAAAGTTTCAAACATATCAAATGCAAAGCATGACCGTGTGGTCACATATATTCAATAGGTAATTTTATGGTCAGTTTATGATAACACATCTTAGACTAACTGTTAAAGGTAATCAATGGTTTCGTGTGAGTGTTCGCCTAAAGATTTAGAGTTTAGGAGGATGAATAGGTTAATCTCAAATATTTCCCCCCTGAAGATGTTATGTGAATTGATAATGATGGTGACATAGGTGAGTCTCACATTAGGCCGCACTATGAGTATGATGTTTCCCCATTTTTGTTCTCCCTGTATTATCTATTTTCATGTGTCTATGTCTAAGAATGTAGTTGGAAATCCTTTGTGCATCATTCCTGAGGAAATTATTGAAGGATAAGTTAATAGATAGTTGGCTTATGAAGGGTATCTATTTGTCATCCTTGTTAGGTAAGTTTGGGGTGGACATTGTTTCCGTGAATGTATCATGGCGAAGTCTGTAAGTATAAGAGGCCATATTGAAAGCTAAGAGTATTGTGGAAATAAAATATTTTCTCTTGATTATATAACAATTGGTTTTTATTTGAAAGGCACCTTATAGGTGTTATGATTTAAAAGTGTGCAGTCCATGTTGATCTATCATTATGATAATATAGCGCTTGTAATGCAGAGATTAGTATTATGGATATATACGTTGTGGTTCTTTGTCGAGTTGTGGATGAGTTTTTAGGATGATTTTTCTCTGGCAGGTGGATAGGCCTAGCTACAAAGGAGATTCTGCCGAAATTTCTGAAAAATTTAGGAGTTAGCAAAAATTTACAGACTTGAGGTAGGTGTAAAAAAGGATATATTGTGTTAAGTGCTTGGGGCGGACCCTACTCATCATTCGAGGATGAATGATCCTAAAGGGGGGAGAAGGTAAGGCCCCAGAAAATTTCGCTAAGTAATTTATAATTTTGTGGTGCCAGGTGTAGACGCGTGATTTTTGACCCACCCTAAGTATTTTCATAGTTTTGCGTAAAATATTTAGTTTAAGCCTAATATAGCTATTTTAGCTAATTTTGACTATTTTCCTTTATTTCGTCACAAAATAAAAAAATTAAAAAAGGATACATAAATTTTACTTTATGTATTTCTCATAAACTTGAAAAATACAAAAATAGCACCTTATTTTTTACCTTTATATAATTTCGAAAAATTACAAAAAAAAAAGTTTGATTAATGTTTGTAGCCATTTTAATCTTTTAAAAATACAAAAATAGTACTTTATATTTTTATCTTTATATAAAAACGAAAATT
>MU734632.1:0-17643 GCA_026770625.1 Nicotiana glauca
TTGAGAGAGAATGGTCGGGCTTGCCTAGCAGTTGTGTTGGGCGCCATCACGACCGGGATTTGGGGTCGTGACATATGTCAGCTGCAAGAAGTGTCAAAAGAAGGTGGATAAAGTAGGAAACCTTTACCAATGCCCAAACACAAAATGTAAAAATGAAGATTACTCAGCAGTTATTCGGTAAACGCAACAGCTTTATTTCCATAATAGATAAAAAACTTACATTTATATCTCACACCAACTCTGTCTTTAGGTACAAGCTTCAGGTTAGGGTAATGGATACTACTGGTTCTGTTTCCCTACTTTTGTGGGGCCGTGAAACTATGTTTCTCATAGGCAAATCTGCAAAAGAATTGAAGGAAGGGTTTATTGAGGTATATGAACTTATTGAATTCATATTTATTATTTTGAAAACTCTAACACAAAATTTTATTATAGAATAATGGCGCTGTTGATAAGTATCCATACCTAGTAGAGTTGAACAATATTCTTCAAAGAAAATTCATGTTTAAGGTTATTGTCAAGAGAGACAACATTCATCTGCAAAAGGAAGTATATAGTGTTGTTAAGCTTACGGACGAGGACCGACTGATTAACAAATATAGTCTTCATCAAACTCCGGATGACTTAACTGTATGTCATATTTGTTCACAAACTTTACAATATATTTAAATTTCCACATTTGCTTTAAATTTCATAATTTGAATCATTATTTCAAACTCCTTTATTTTTCTTTTTTTTATAGGAACCTGACTTCAATAATAATCAAGTAGTGGATGGAGAGAAGGAATGTGAGGTAAATACATAACTAAATTGTCCTTTACCATTATAGGTTCTTACATATCTTCTAGGATTTCTTTGTTAATAAAATTTCAGATTTCGAGTAGTAAATTATTTTTAGGACATAAATTAATAAATCTGTAGTACCTATATGTTCATTAATGTTTTACATTAAATTTGTATTTATATATGCAGGATTCCACTGAAGATAACGAGTTAATCGATATTGTACATACACCTGTGAATATAGGTATAACTAATGCGGCAACATCGGTTGAAGAAGATTCGAATGCACAATTGTCAGGAAATAAAATAAAGAGAGCATTTAAGAAGAAGAAAACATCATAATGTGTTTCGGAATGTTACAGTTGGATAACTTAAGTTCTTTTGGATTAATTATTTTACTATATTATTAGTTGTCTTATTACTGTTGAACAGTATATTTTTATCATTTGACCTTTCTTCTCATGTTAAACTTTTCATATTTAGTTAATGTGGAGATTTCAGTTTATTGCTTATGAAAACTGCTGAAGTTGTTACGTTTGATTTTATTTTTTTGAAGCTTCGTCCCTTTTACCAAACATCTGCTTTTTGAAGTTCTACACTTCCAAAAGCCAGGTAAGTGTCTCTTGCATCAACAGTAAATGCAATTGACATAACAAACAAACTACCTCGCCTTCATTTCCTTATGTGGATATATTATTTGCTATTTTATCATTTTCCTCAATCCCATATGTTTGCAATCCAATACTATGAACGAGATATAACCTGATTGTGAGAATTTCTTCCACCAATCCAATGCAAGTAGTCTGAATGTCCTCTTGAATTCATTTTAAACTCGAAAACCATTATCATCTTTGCATCAATCTGCAACAGGAGGTGATATTGCTATCTTTTAAGTCGGCATTATTTTTATGTGTATTGGAGGGCGACTAAGAAAACGATTTCCGTCATAACTACTATCATTACAAGTTTAAAACTGCACTTTACTCTGTCCACTCCTACATGTTACTATATTTTGTCGTTAAGTCTGCTCCAACTATGAAATTTCTGCATATTTACTGTCACTATTTAATTTGTTCAATTCTATTGTTTAAAAGTACAGTCAATCTAAATTACTATTACTACCTTAAAACAATCTGTACATTCCAATTGTTCTCCTTAATCTCTTAAAATTATGAGTTACCATTTACTAAGGACAGTGATTGGTAATGGAAATTATTTTGGAAGCTAAGAAACTTGATTTACTGCGCTACTCAGGGTATGGAACTTTCTCATAATTGTTCTTTCATTTGATTTTGTTCTTTCAAACCATCTGCCATTTAAGCAACCATGTGTGCTCAAGTTCTAAATTAGAATACGTAACTATGGTACATACTATCGTTCTTTTTAATTTCCAAAAAACGTTCAGTTTACACTCTTTTTTTACAGTGATTGCTGCGGCAAATATTTCCAACTTCTCAAAGTTGATTCGTTGCACATACTTTAACCTTGTGATGAAATAGTAAGGTTAATTGTCACAACTACTTTACTCAACCCACAAATTACTTTATCATGACGAAATCCTCCATTTAAGCATTTTGTACAACCAATGTTTGGTAACTGCAACTTTAACATTGCAAATACAATCCCAAACCGAGTTGCAAAACAGAAATTTACTTTGCAAATGCAAAGTCCCAGGTCCCAGTGATGTTTGCATTCACGATCGTGACACCACAAACTCGATGCTCTTTATTGCGATCAGGTATTCTCAAATTTCATACCTTCTAATTTACAGCACCATAAATATACATCAGATATTCATTATGTGGATTTAGTATTTCGATACATTTACCTGAACTGCAATCCCATAACTGTGCTATCCAATCGTCTGAATGAGTTACAAGCTCATTGTGAGAATTTCTTGCAACGACGCACTACAATTAGTTTGAATGTCCTTTAAAAACTAATTTTAATCCCCAAACCAGTATCATCTTTGCATCAATCTTGCACAGGACCTTATATTGTTATATGTTAACTCAGCATACATTTTATGTGCAATGGAGGACGACTAAAAAAAGGATTTCCGACATAACTGCTTTAACTACAAGTTGCAAATTCCATGTTTTGATCAGTAGTACATGCTATTATATTTGATTGTAAACTCTGCTCCAACTGTGAAATTTTACTACATTTACTCTCATTTATTTGTTTCTTCAATACGACTGCACAAACTTTCAGCAGATACTGCATTATCTCCATGGGTGATGTATGCACCAGTTAATGTGATCAGACTATCTATTCAGTTGCCGAGCAGGTTTCTATTCTGAAGCAATGAGCCTTAGCAGTCAATGTGATCAGATTATCTATTCTGAAGCAATGAGCCTTAGCACTCAATGTAAAAATGTTCCACAGATGCCAATGCAAGATCTGCAAAGCAAGAGAAATCTGCATTTGCTGTATACATTAGATTGTCCAAACGTGTCGCGCGATTCAAATGCTTGGATTACAGATTATAGTCTTATATTTACACACATATATCGTAGTTCATCATACAAGATATTCATATTGAGGAAAATAGTTCATTCTGTGACACAAATAAATCACCTCGAACGCTCCAATTCCTGCAACTGTGTAACCCAGCCATTGTATCGTAGTTGTACTGTAACAATAGGCAGTCCAAGGAATTTGTAAATGTTGTCGAATAATTCTAAATCATTCCACTTCTGGGGTACCAATCTTTTTAGTCCAGGGCCAACACATGCTGCTACAAGATATCAGCAAAAACAGTTTCACTTTGAAGGTGTTCAAACGGAAGTAAATGACGGAAAATTAACATCAATCATATACTTCTTTACCAAATAACCACATAAGCAGTATTTACAAGAATGATTTGTAAACCAAAATTGTCCTGTACAAATAAATTATTTTTTGATTCTGTGGATATTTTTACTGTGATACAGAGGCATGGATTGGTAAACCGAAATTGTCCTGTACACAGTGGAAAGTACAGGCACGTTTCAGATGCACCTGTGTAACTCCTTTTTTATCCTTTTTGAATCGCTAAAGATGAGTACTTGCTTCAGAAGCAGCAGCACCAAGGATTTACCGCTTAAACATAAAAGTTGGCTGGAATGTTGATGTAAATTGTAAGGATTCCAAAGGTCCAGCACTATACCTATATCATTTACAAAAGAACCCTTGCACTGAAACTTGAAATTTGAATGCACCTATACTTAACAGAAGCTACATTTTCTGATTTCACTTAAAGAACCTTTGGTTTCTTTCTAACCAGTCTGTCCAAAATATACAAAGAGGAATGGTCTTCCAAATCTGTTTCTTTTCTTTCCCATCCTTCGCCCTGCCAACTGCACAGAGCTTGCTTCAAGTTTCCGGGCACTACCACACTGCACTCTGTAGAGGAAAAAATTATTTCTATTTGCGTCTGCGTGCAAATGTATGTATTTATATATCCTTTCTACCTAATTATCTCATACTTGCTCTTATTTTAATGAAAGGACAAAATTAGTTATATTTTTTCATTAAGAGTTTAAAATTAACCTCACGTTCATATCCCGTTAATGATGAAGGAAAGAACAAAAAAAATTCCAGCCAATGCGAGCGTCTAATATTTGACCAACAGTTTAAACAACAACAGATTTGGTAAATATCAATTAATATTTTAATAATTTAGTGTATTATCACATGGTTAAAGGCATTTTAATTGAAAACACTATGTAGTACACGTAATATCCATAATAAATGATTATTACATCGTATAAAGCATAAATTTAATTATTCATTTGGAATAATAATATACTGTGATTTTTAGGTATTATATAGTAAAATTAAAAAATTAGATTCAATTGAAAATTTACTATTAAAACCGAAAAAGAAGCAAAAGATAAAACTGAAAATAGACGGTTTTTAAGTCCCTTCTCCCTCAACTACACTTTTACACAAGACTTTACAACTTCTCAGCCCCATACGACAGTTTTACCCAAATTTCACATGGAGGAAGAGAAGAAACTCGCTAGACATAATAGAATCAACATACGGAAGAAGAAACGCTTGAAAAATTATTCACCCGATAATGGTATGAACTTATATCCTGTTTTTTCTATATTTGCTTTACTGCTTCTTCAAAAATCGGTGTTCAATGGTTCAAATACACCATATCTCCTAACTAATATTCTTTTGTATATGCTTTTCATTGGGTTAACTACTTCTCATTCTCACTAAATTCCTCAGATTTAGATAAACCGGAAATTGTCCGCATCGTGTTGTTTAATACCTTTAGTTTTTAATATTGTTATATATTTTATGCCTTCACTTTTTAAATTGTTAGATCAGTTTCTCTATGAAATTAACGAACCTACGATAGTTTTTTGTTGTACATTTCTTCTTTGATATATAAACATAAACGTCAAATATTGTTTGTGATGCTTCTTTGGTTTTACAATTATCTTTTGCAATTAGGATAGTTTTTGTTTTAGAGAAAAAATAATCAACCCACGATTAAGGTGTATTCAAGGCTTCCAAATCCGAGATAAGTCGTAAGTAGTATTTTGTTTAAACTGAAATTGTACACATCCGGTTGTATATTACCCGTATTGTTATATTTTATCTAGATTCAATGTTTCGAACCTTCAAATTTACAGCAGCAACAACTATAAATCAGGTATACCAAATCAGTCATTAAGTCGCTGATTTGCTATACCCTGTAACTTCTGCTTCCCGAATCAACATTCTCACAAGTTTAATAACATCACACAAAAACGCTTGATAAATTCTGTTTTTGCACGATTGCTTTAATGTTTCTTCAAAAAACTGTGTTCAATGGTTCAAAAACGGCATATCTCCTAACTACTATTCTTTTGTATATGATTTTGCTTTTGACAACTGCTTTTCAGTCGCACTAACATTGTAAGAATCATATAAATATGAAATTTTGCGCATCGCCTTGCATATTACCTATATTAGTTAGTATTCTTATCTATTGTATGCGTTCACTGTTTGAATCATAGGATCAGCTTCTCTATGCAATCAACGAAGCTAGCGATGAATCATGTAATACTAAAGCCTATAATGACTAACTGTCTTGCTACTTCGATATATAAACATAAACTTCAAATATTTTTTTCAATATTTTTTCCTTAAATATTTATCTTTTGCAATTACGATACTTTCCTGCTGTACATTGCTTCTTTGATATATAAACATAAACGTGAAATATTATTTCTCATGCTTATTTGCTTTTACATTTATCTTTTCATTAGGATAGTTTTCTGTTAAGAGAAATAATAATGATACTTTTAAAATTTGTATTCAACTGTTCCAAATAAACAAAATAAGTTGTAAGTAGTTTCCCGTTATATATGATTTGCTTTTAGCAAATTGCCTTTGTGTCGTGGTAAAGTCCTCACACTTATTTAATCCTTAAATTGTGCGCATCGCTTTGTATATTAAATGTATTGGTTAGTATTTTTATGTTTCGTATAACTTCATTGGTTGGAACATCTGATAAGTTCCTTCATGCATTTATGGAAGCTAGCAATCAATTATATAGATTATTATTAAATTTTTATGATGAGTTTTTAAAATATATTCTGCAATAGGAAATAATGATTGTTTAGTGTACGCCGCCGTTTTTGTACTTTTTTCTTATCATCTATCTTTGTAAATTTATTTATTACCCCAATTTCTCTAACTTCATATTACTTATATTTGTTTCAATTTTTTTAAACGTACATAAGTTGTTTGTTGTATGGTTTATAGAGTTTATTTACACTGCTACTATTACAGGAGATGGATTTGGAAAAGAAAAGGCAACACAACCTTTAACAGACGTAACAAACCGTCAACATTTCCCTAAAATAAATTATATACCTTTAGCGAGATGTGCACACGCTACATCGTCTCAATCTCAGTCAGAATATCCAAATTTACTTCGACAGCAACATTCTCAATTTGATGTGTCAACTTCAAATGTGCAGACAAATTTTCTTTTACCTGATTTAAATGAGTTACCCCTACTGCCAGGTTGTTATTATAAATAAAAATGTAATATAAGATGAATCGTTTGTTTTTACTAACGACATTTCTTTATGATTTATGATTAGCACTTGACGATGTCAATATTGATAAAGATGTAGGAGGTATGTTCTTCATAAAAAATCTATTTTGCTATTAATTTACACAAATAAACTAATTTTATACTATATTTGATTTAATGTTATTGTGATTAATTACTTAACGTAATAATAAGTGGAAAAAATCCCAGAAATTAATGATGAGACTGAAGATGAAGTCGACTATGAAGGTATGTGTATCTTAAACCAAACAATTATTCATTCATGTACCACTTTCCAATTTTCATAGCTAATATAATATGATTTTAATACTATTTAGATCGTGATGTTGGATATGGAATTATTGACAATGAAGGTACGCATATTTTTTTTTTTAAATATGTATATTCAATAAGTAGGCTTACCTCGCCTTTACGTTCATCTTATATTTTGTTATTTTATTCATAGAGTATTGGGATATAGGCGATCCTACATATGAATGTGAACATTGTGGTGCTTACTTCTGGTACGAAGAAAGAATCAACAAGAAAATCAATGCAAAAAAACCACAGTTATCTTTATGTTGTAATCATGGAAAGATAGTCTTACCAAATCCAAAAGAACCACCCACAATATTAAAACAATTATTATTCGGATCAGGTAACAATAAAATCTACTTTTAACATACTTCAATATTCTCTTCAAATATATTAATATATTTTTATTCACCAACAATTTATGTTATATAGGTCCAAAAAGTAAACATTTCAGAGATAATATTAGAAGTTATAACTCAATTTTTTCATTTACCTCAATGGGAGGAAAAGTTGATGCTTCTGTCAACCAAACAAAGGGCCCAAGAACATTCAAATTATTTGGACAAAATTATCATCAAATCGGCAGTTTATTGCCTCCTGACGGATCCAATCCCAAGTTTGCCCAATTATATATATACGACACAGAAAACGAAGTTCAGAATCGAATCCATGCACTGGGGTTAGTATTTAATTATTACAAATTTATATATGCATGAATAATATAATAAATACATAAGTTACACCAATTTTCTCAAAACTTATGTTTATGCAGTTGTGGTGATAGAATAAACCAACTTCATGCTGAAATTGTTCAAGATCTTAAACAAATGCTTGATGACCATAATGTTTTGACAAAATCATTTAGAATGGTGAGAGACAAATTTCAGGAAGATAATCAGTCCAATGTTAGACTAAAATTGATTGGAAAACGTAACTATGACGGAAGAAGATACAATTTACCAACAATTTCAGAGGTTGCTACTTTGGTTGTGGGAGATTTTGATGTATCTAAATGTGACCGAGACATCATTGTTGAAACACAGTCTGGACATTTACAAAGGATAAATGAGTTGAATGCTGCCTATTTAAGTCTTCAGTATCCTTTATTGTTTCCATTAGGTGAAGATGGTTATAGGGAAGATATTCCTTTAAATGAAAATGATGAATCAAGTGGAGCAAGGAACTTTGTTAGCATGCGTGAATATTTCGCATACAAAATTCAAGAAAGGAATGGTGAACTACCAACAATTGTCAACTCAAGACGATTATTTCAACAATTCTTGGTCGATGGATTTACAATGGTTGAATCGTCTAGGTTGAAGTATATCAGAACTCATCAAAAATAATTGCGAGCTCATATGTATAAAGGATTAGAAGATGCAGTTTTACATGGAGAGATAAATCTTTCTTCTCAAGGTAAAAGGGTAATTCTTTCATCTAGCTTCACAGGGGGAGCAAGATACATGATCCAAAATTATCAAGATGCTATGGCAATCTGCAAGTGGGCTGGATATCCAAATCTCTTCATCACATTTACTTGCAACCCAAAGTGGCCTGAAATAAGTAGATTTCTAAAGAGCAAGGGCTTGCAACCAGAAGATCGCCCAGATATTTTATCTACGGTATTCAAAATCAAATTGGATCGGTTGATAAAGGATTTGAAAGAAAAACAAATTTTTGGATCAGTTAAATCAGGTATATATTAAATCAAATTTAATAAATTATTATCATATTTGTCATATAATTTTATAAAGCATTTTGCCTTACATAGAAATTACAACTAATTACCCCAATTGCAAAATATTATTTTTTGCAGTGATCTATACTATAGAATTCCAAAAGCGTGGGTTGCCTCATGCACACATATTGTTGTTTCTTCATAATAAATATCCTAATGTTGGAGATATAGATCAAATAATTTCAGCAGAAATACCAGATGAGACGGCCGATCCGAATTATTATATGGCCGTGAAGAATTTTATGATGCATGGCCCATGCGGTTCTGCTAGAAAATCCTCTCCTTGCATGCGTAATGGTAGATGTACAAAACACTTTTCAAAGAAGTTTGTACAAAATACCACAATTGATGAAGATGGATATCCTATATATAAAAGAAGGGACAATGGTACAACTATCCAGAAAGATGGAATTGTATTAGATAACAGGTACGTGGTGCCACACAATAGATATTTATTGTTGAAGTATGGCGCACATATAAATGTGGAATGGTGCAATCAATCTCGGTCAATAAAGTACTTATTTAAGTACGTTAATAAGGGCCATGATCGTGTGACAGCAGCTTTTTCTCAAAGTGTACATGTGGAAGACTCATCGACTATTGATGAAATAAAAATGTATTATGATTGTCGATACATATCACCGTGTGAAGCTGCTTGGAGAATTTTTAAATTTCCAATTCAACATAGAGAACCTTCAGTAGAAAGACTTTCCTTTCATCTACCAAATGAACAAACAGTTATATTCTCTGATGATGATCCAATTGATGATGTTGCCAATAGACCAAGTGTAAAGGAATCAAAGTTTTTAAGTTGGTTTGAGGCAAATAATACATATGAAGAAGCAAGAGAATTAACTTATGCAGAATTTCCTCTTAAGTTTGTGTGGAATAAAAAAGAAAAAAAATGGGAAAAAAGAAGAAATTCTGCATTTTCAATAGGGAGAATATTCTTTATACCCCTGGAAGTGGAGAGCAATATTACATTCGAATGTTGTTGAATGTCATTAAAGGACCTAAGTGTCATGAGGATTTACGTAGAATCAATAATCAAGAACATTTAACTTTTAGAGATGCATGTTATGCACTTGGTTTATTAGATGATGACAAAGAGTATGTAGATGCCATAAAGGAGGCAAGTAATTGGGGAATGCCATCATATCTAAGGCAATTATTTGCTATGTTACTATTATCCAATTCAATGTCACGACCTGAATATGTTTGGGAGGCAACATGGATTTTATTATCAGATGATATTTTACATAAAGAAAGAAGATTATTGGATAATCCAGGTATACAATTCAACTATGTTCTTACAATTTTAATAGTATAAAATTGTTAATATATTTTATAATTTTTTATCCATGCAATATTCAATGTTACTCTATTATACGATTTACATTTACGATTTACACTTATGAGTTATTAAGTATTAATATAATTCGATGTAAACATAATGTGTGTAGCCTTCCAACGAAGTTAACTAACATAAATTCGTTTTACTATTTCTAAGAAATTATTTTGTTTTTATATTTATATGACTTATGCCAACTATATATTTGAAAGATTAATAAATTGATTATATAATTTTATTTTTTAGAGGCTGAGATAACAAACGATGAAGTAAAGAATCGTTGTCTACAAAAGTTGGAAAATTTGTTGAAAGGTTGCGGAAGAACATTATACGATTTTCCAACAATGCCAAGACCGGTTTTCAATGAAGAAGAAGTTGACAACACCAACACTCTAATATGTGAAGAAATGCGTTATAATAGGTGCTATTTGTCTAAGGAACATCAACAATTATTGGTTAAATTGACAAGTGAGCAAAAGTTAGTCTATGACAGAATTATCAAATCAGTTCATGAGGACACAGGTGGTTTTTTCTTTTATATGGTCATGGAGGAACCGGAAAGACATTTATTTGGAAGACTTTTTCATCTGCCATCAGATGTAAAGGAGATATTGTGTTAACAGTTGCATCAAGCGGAATTGCTTCTCTTTTGTTACCAGGAGGTCGGACAGCTCATTCTAGATTTGCAATTTCACTCAATGCAACTGAAGATTCAACATGTAATATCAAACAAGGTACTCATTTATCAAAATTAATTGTTAAGACAAAGTTAATTATTTGGGATGAAGCACCGATGATGCATATTGAAGCTCTAGACAGAACTCTAAGAGATATTCTTAGATTTAAAGATCCATCCAATTTAGATCGTCCATTTGGGGAAAAAACTGTTGTTCTTGGTGGTGACTTTAGACAAATACTTTCAGTCATTCCAAAAGGTAGTAGACAAGATATTGTTAATGCTACCCTTAATTCTTCATACTTGTGGAATCACTGTCAAGTGTTAAAGCTAACCAAAAATATGATGTTGGAAGGAAATCAGGAGGATTCACATTTGAATGAGCTAAGACAATTTTCTGATTGGATTTTAGCAATAGGTGATGGAATGATAGGAAATTCTGTTGATGGTATCGATAAAGTTCAAATCCCTGGAGATCTTATCATCGATAATTCTGACGATCCAATTTGTGCGATTGTGGAAAGTACATATCCGGATTTTTTAAGTCATTGTAGTGATATAACATACTTGCAACAAAGAGGAATTCTTGCTCCCACTCTTGACATGGTTGAATCTATCAATGAATACATGGTTTCGGTAAACAATAGTCAACCAAATACATTTTTTAGTTCTGATACAATTTGTATGTCAGACGATGCTTTTACAGGTTTGGAACACGTACATACACCTGAATTTCTAAACACTATTAAATGTTCTGGAATTCCAAATCATGTTATCACTTTGAAAGTTGGTGTCCCAGTGATGTTATTGAGAAATATAGACCCATCTTCAGGGCTATGTAATGGAACAAGATTAATCATCACAAGATTGGAAAATCGGGTTATTGAAGCAAAAATTTTATCTGGAGATAAGGCTGGACAAAAGGTCTTCATTCCGAGAATGTCATTAACTCCATCTGATGCAAGAATTCCTTTTAAGTTCCAACAAAGATAATTTCCAATTGTTGTTTCGTTTGCAATGACGATAAACAAAAGTCAAGGACAATCTTTATCGCATGTTGGGTTATATTTGAAAAAACCAGTCTTCACACATGGCCAGCTTTACGTTGCTCTATCACGAGTTACAAAAAGAAAGGGATTAAAGATTTTGGTTTATGACGATGATGGAGAAATTTCAAATGAAGCGATAAATGTGGTTTACAAAGAGGTTTTTCGTAATTTAATTGGAGACTGAAACGATATCTGATACCTTTAAGCAAAATTTTGGTTCTGCTGCTTCTCTCTTTGCTAAACCATATTGAAAATGAAGTTCACAAACAATAGTTGACGACTTCATTAGGTATGCTTAACTGCGATAATATTTTTTCTTTTTCTAATTTGTATATTACTTTTTTACCTAATTGATTATATACGGCTAACAATATGTTGGTGTTTGCAGTTGCTTCCGTCAAATTTCTTAATAGTCGATCATACGCCGGAAACATACTTCCAATTCAAGCATGTCATTTATATGCCTTGCCTATACATGTGACTTCAATTTAAAAGTAAGTCTCGGCCTCTTATTTTAATATCTTATATTAATTGGTTATGATTTCTAAAATTATCATCTTTCCTTTATCTGTCCTTTTGAAGATACAACATTGTATTGAAGAAAAAAAATATAACAGTAATTCTTATTATCTAAGAAGAGAAATTGTAATTGAAACAGACAACTATCATCTCGGACAACATGGCATCCATCGAACTCTGATCCGTTTGGGCACCAATTTTCCTTAACTTACCAAACTCATCAAGGGAACCAAGCGTGAACAACAGATCCAAGCCTTTAAGTACACTTTGTGTTGCTCAACTCTACATGAAGTAAATGTGCATCAAGTTTTTAATACCTTCAGTAAGACCACATCATTTGCTAATTTCTTTACTCTTATTTCCATAACTGTCTTTTCTTCCAAATTGTTGATATACCAATGTGCACTGTATAACAAGAAGCAATTTCCAAGCGCTTTTTTTTTTCTAATCGACCAGAATATTTGTTTCCACACAACGTGGATATGGGAGTGACCATCTATGACTCGATTCCTCAATTGTAATTGTAACAGCCAACAATCATCTTGGACAGCATGGGATCCATCGAAAACTCATATGTTTCTGCACAAATTTAGCAGAAATTACCAAAATCATCCATGCAATCAAGCGCAAAAAATATATCCAGGTCTTTTAATACATATTCTGTTGTTGTACTATACATAAACTAAAATTGCATCAAGTTTTTAATCCATGACTAATAGCACGACATTTGCTACTTTTTTCATTTTTATTTTTATAACTGTCTTATATTCATAATTGTTAATGTGCATATATGCAGTGTATAACAAAAAGCACTTTCCATGCGCTTTCTGTCCTGATCAAGCAGAACGTTTGTTTGCAAATGGCGTGGATATGGGAGCGACCATCCAAAAATCAGTTCCTTTCTAAGGTATGTAACCTCAATTTTAACTTTCTATAATTTATCGTACTAACATGACTTTAGAGTGCATAAACTTCATATTATGGAAAAAAACCTGACCTTTACACTTTTTTGGTAGCTATACATATTACGGAAATGATGCTTTCGCTTCAACTTGATACATATTTAGTTGTACCACCTTCAATTTTGACATTTTTTCCCTGCTTGGTCCTTTTTGGGTTGGTAAACATTCTTATCTTTTCAAGTTCAAAGCCAATGTGAAGTTGAAATATTTCATATAGTTTTTCCTTCTAATATTAAAAAAGTTCCTTTACTCTGCTACTAATGAAGCCATAACTAATCATAAAGGCAGGGGATATGTTGAACAAATATTGGCAGCAAAGAAATAACATGAATAAGTGGACAGAAACGCAAACTTCTGATTTTTGGAATGGAAATGCATAATTATGCCAATAAAGACATTACCTGTTCAACTGCAACATCTCGGACAATAACAACTGGAACGCGCGCATTTATCACATGGTAAGTCTCATCCTTTAGTTTATTTGCATTTACGTGGTGTGGAATCCTCTTGATAGATGCAATCAGTAGTTTTACAATAAAAGGGTTGCCCCGTGCACAAAGCTGTCGCTAAGTGGAAGGTCCATGGAAATGCCAGACTATATTGGGTCTGTTGTACACACTCTTAACTTGCATTTCACAAAGTAGTTATTTCCATGAACACAAGTGTTACCTTGCAAAATTTAGACCAGTCTATATTGCGTATATTATACAGTGTTACCCAGTATTTTAGCAAAAAGTTGTTTCCATGGACACAATTATTACTTCACAAACTTTAGGTTCAAAATGCTGAAAATGTAAACATCATTTCAGATTTAGCACATTTTTATATGCTGATATTAAACATTTTCAGCAATGGACTTGTGAACGTAGTCAAGCTTATAAAAGTTCAGATTTAGCTACACATTGGACTCATATGTATGCTTTCAATCTCAGAATAACGTATTTTTCTCTGAATCTTTATCATATTTTTAACCTATCTAATGTTATTTAATCATTTCTGTTACACCAATTTTTTCTTGCCATTGAAATGAGACAGATAAAAGATTTTTGTTGAAGGCCTTCAATGTTAAGTTAGTAAAAATTGTATTGTAGCCTGTGATTCTGTATCTTTTCTCATATATCCACATTACCATGATTTAGTCCAAAAACTTTGCTGCCAACAATACATTACTGCCCGATAATTGAGAATGACAAATGTAACTCCGTCATCTGTGCAGTAGAATGGGGCAATATAAATGCAGAAAAGGTCCCATTCTACGTATATGACAGTGCTAATTAATAAACTTTTACCTTAAACGTTTTACAATTTTATTTATTGACCAAACTAACTGTCGACAGGAACAACAAATTGGAGATAAAGATGAAGAGCAAATTTGTACATGAGGAGCTGCAAATGAAGTACATTTTAAATAATAATACAGAAGCAGGAAAAGTACATACTGTCAAACTTTTAGTTGAAGCAGTAAAGAAACTTGAGGAAGAAAACAGTACAATGGTAATTGCAATTGCAATGACAGAATCCCAATGTGTGGGCCTAAAGAAAGAACAAATGCATATTTAGCTACCACCAATATCTCTTAGTCTAGCATAGCAGCATTTTTTTAAGCACTACTTCTCATTTCATGGCTCAATGGAACTTGAGAAAAAAAGCATAAGTAAGAAACATGTTGCTATTTGATACAGCGCAAAACTTAATGAAGGAAGCTCTATGATCTTACATGTTCTTGCGTGCCAAGTAAAGAATCATGGATGTCAATTTGTCCCCAAAAAGTTCACCAATTATTTCAATAGCCAATACAGTGTTCATTCTACATAATCCTTCATGATGTTCAACTCTTTTCCCAGCAAAGCCATCACGATTGCTGATTTCCATTTCTTGAGTTGCAACTGGCCACCTAGACTTCTTTTCAGCAGTCAGCTCCAGCAATCCTTCATCGTCAAGCGAGGCATCAAGTAACTGCCATACAACCATGAAAACATATCCAACCACATGCTTTCCACTTTCAGATCCCTGAAGTTCAAATATCTGGNACTTCTTTTCAGCAGTCAGCTCCAGCAATCCTTCATCGTGACAGGCAAGAATCATGTTGCACAGATTCTGCATTTAAATTTCAAGCTCGCACTGAAACTCTTTTTAAATATTTTTACATTTGTAGGTCGCTAATGGAGATAATGTGTTGATCGCTATTACAAACGCATCAGCCTACATACATATATCAAATGCCGGAACTGTGGTCGAAGAGCCACAACAGAGAAGAGCCAATTACACTCAGTATTCAAACCATTATATATGACAAAGTAGGACTTTATGTGGAGTGAATAATTGAAAGGAAAGTGTGTAAAAATATAAACTTTCTGATTATTCACCATAATGATAAAGTTGGTTTACTCTGATGTTTGCATTTTCTACACATCACTTATGTATTTATTTTACTCCCATTATTATGAAATTACATTATTAAACTAATGATTGCCCGTGAGCTCAACTGCCAGAAAATTCTATCTTCCTAAAAAGAGTATCAAACTACACGTTCAAGCTCGATGAAAAGAAAGGCAAACTGTTGTTCCTTACAACAACACTCTCAATGAATATACTAATGGGAGGACAAATGAGGTAAACCTACAGAGGCATCAGTAGTTGTTTTATATTTTAAGTAAACGTTCATGAATTCTTAATTCTTTGTTGCAAAGTCAGTAATTGTATTTTACTTTTTAACACATCATTCAGCTTATAGTAAGTATGATACCATGTATATACGTTATGTTAAGAATATTTGAACGTGTAAACCTACGCATCAATTCATTTAGACAATTATAATTCACTTACAGTTCAACTATACATAAAGGCAATGAAATATAAGCTGCAATCGTATGGTTATAATCCAATTTTACGTCTCTTTAGGCTTAGCTTCTGCATTTTCAATTTTTTTCAACTGCTGTCAAATTATTAGTTATAATGACAGTTTTTTTATCCAGATTTCTTGACTAAACAGTTTTTCCACTCACCATTAATCAAACACGTTTAATAACTACCAAAAAAAATCCACATTTTAAGCCCCACTACTTCACATCTCCCCACTACTTCACATTTCCAAAATTATCACACGTTTAAATAGCCATTACATATAGACAAATTTAGTGTTCTTATGATAATTCTTATGATTGTTTAAAAAACAAGTGAATGAAGTAAGCAACAGCAACCATCAACTTCAATTTCAAGTTCATTTTCGGTTAGTAGAAATATCCTTGCCTTTACTACATTTAACTTCTTCAGATGTTGATTTCAATTGAACTCTACAGTATTTTTTTAAACTATAGAAAATTCGTCAACCGTCACTCTAGTAGTGAAACTCGATTTTCATTTTACAACTTCAACTGTCTTTTTAAACACTCAAACATCCAAACTCGCCACCCCAATTATATCTGTTAAGCTTACTGTTTCTAATTCAATTAAATGGCTAGAATTACTGAAAGTTATCACGTTTTAACACTTCATGTAAATATTGCAAAATTAAAAAAAATTTCTCGCAAATTATTCTCATCTCCTTTATAATTTGGAAATAACTAGCACAAAGTTACTTATATTTTTTGGTTGGCGTCAAGGAAGCTTTATATCGCGTACACATAGTTTTCCTTCAAAAAGTTTAACTATTTTTTTTTAAATGTTTGTATAAATCCTTCATTATTTCCAACTTATATGCATTTCCTATATTATCACATGAATTTGTTATAGCGATTCTTATTGTTTTATTCCTCTTATTTCAGATATGGCTAAGCAAGGACCGATTCAAATTAATCCCAGATCGAGTTACCAAATACAACAAAGGGGACAACGTACAAGGTCTCGCCGTCGCAGCATTTTTTCGTACAATAAATCTGACTCAAAGGCTGAAGTTATCAGGAAAATCCCAACATCCATACAAAATAAGTTAAGAGACCAAAGGGCAAGAAGAAGGGAAAAAGATAAAAAAATTTACAGAGCTAAGGCCTTCATTAGACGAACAAATTAGAAATTATCAAATTAGTCGAGATCATCTCATTGATTCTATAGACAAAATTATATTGACAGATTGGGAAGCTTTAATCATTTTGGTAGACTCACTTGGTCAACCGTTAGGTTCAATTTTAACTGACATTTATCACGAAGTTTGGCCAAGTGAACCATTTTGGGTTTATGTTGTTAAATTTGAAGCTGAGTGGGAAAA